>CAUZXS010001320.1:1062820-1237820 GCA_963585895.1 Sepioteuthis lessoniana
GTATTTCCAACGAAAGTGAAACATACTTACATTTTTATTTCTACTACTCTTCATTTTTTTTTATTTTGCAAATTGTCAATTCTATAATATAATATTATACATATTTACATGCATACACACACACTAATTCATTGAAGAATGTAGTATGTTATGAATAAAAAAAAGGAAATATTTATTTCACAGCCTTATTTTCCTACAAAAAACTTAAGACAATGCAATACAATATATGTACATAAAAGACGGTTCTGGTGTGGGGAAATGGATACAGTTCAAATCCTGGATAAAGTTGTTTGCATTACACATAGTGCTAATACTCTTGAGAAAGTATGCATTCAATTATTCTCTCCCCAGCTATGATAAATAGTAGGACAGACAGGGCTCTTTAACCTTGGTATGGCAATTGGTCTAGAAGAAGGAAAACTGAATCAAAATTTGTTAATCTCCTCCTAAAATTTTACTTTGTTACACATACTGCTAAAAGCTATGGATTGGTAAATGCATATATGCTTGGACAAAAAACTGATGATACGCACAACTGGAAAAGCATATTTTCAACATTAAATCTTTATTATCTAGTTATCATATGAGAAGCAATCATCATAGAGGAAAAAGTAAGGTAAGCGATCATAGTCGAGGGTGACCCGAAGGCTCCCTTTTCAATAGCTACTACACTGAAGTGTAGGGGACGGCGCTACTCCTTTCCCTGGATTACTCCATTTTACCCTTAATACATACCTTGTAATGCTGAGTTTTAAACAAGGAGGTAGCAAGTACCATTTTTTAAGTCTTTGGTATGACTCACCGTGGGATTGAACCCCGGTCTCCCGGGAAAAAAGTTAGTGAAAAAAGACCAAATTATAACCAAGTAAAAAGAGACCACTCTACAAAATATTCATTGACTCCATTAGCCACACCTGGCATTTGTGTCAGAACTCCACCTCCTGGTTATTTGTGATTAGGAACAAAATAAGTAGACAGCTCAAGTCCAGAGATTGTCTTTTCAGGTTGCATTCTCTGTTTCTGAATAGTGAATTAATAATAACTTGTTTATACTACAAATATAAAGAAACAAGATGCTAAGAGAGATTGAGAAACAGAATAAGAAATGGTTTTATAAGTTTGATTTTAACTTCTGTAAAATCAATGGATCTTTGTAGCTCAGTGGGTAGAGTAACAGGATTTGAGCAGACTTCCCTGAAGCAAAAATAACATGATTTTGAGTCTTATTAAGGGCTTAACTTCTATCATTCTTTAAAATCCATGCTGTTCCTAACAATTCTAGAATGATGAGTTTCAATAAAAAAGAAGCAACTATAGATTAAAAGAAATTACTAGTTAACAACAATAACCTCCCTGAAAACTACAGAAAAAGTCTTTAAGTCTAAAGATTTAAAAATGAATATTGATAGAATGTGGGACATGACAATATTATTAGAAACAGATGTTTTTGGTCTAAATAAATGGTATTTTAAACAATGAATTTTTGTTTTGTGCAGTCTTTTATAGATGCTGAGTAAACTAGTGAAATTGATTTGTTGTTGCTTGTTATATCAAAAGAACAGCTGTTAATTTGTCCTTATAAAACAATTTTGAAAACTGTTATCCACTTTTTCCTTTTGTTTGTACCTGACAGTAGGATTTGTGGCTGAGTCTCTTAACTTTCTGGTTGTGGCAATCTAATATCATCTGAACTGTCAGAATCAAGCTCTGTGCACTAAGAAATTAATTGTTTTACCAAACATTGTCATTAACAAAGGATTAAGATCACTCCAAAAGAATGTACCTGGACATCAAAATTTGATTTGCAAACAAGAAGGGTTATTAACTTTATAAGATAATTTTCATAGGGTAATATAAATGAACAATGAAATAGGAAGAAAATTAACAAGACTTTTTGCTGTTGTTGTTGAATTTTATTTTTCTGGATTACAGTAGTGCTTTATGAATTAGAATTGTCTCATTTTTCTGTCATTATAATTTGATCCTCAGTTTATACATAAGCAATATTTATAACTTTTGAATGCAAGATGATTGCTTATAGTTGTTACTTTTTTAGTCTAATATGTTTTTCTTAATTAAGCAGCAGAGAAAAAAACAACATTGTTTTGCTTCTCGAAATTATTTGAAAAAAAATTTTGTCACTCAACATTGTAAAATTTTGCTTGATTTTCTTTTGTATTAGTAATACTTAAAGAATTAAGATGATGGTTTGTCTATGAGCTCCCTGATATTGAAAATTGGTTCATAAGAGAAATACAATAATAGATATTTTTTTAATTGAAAAGAAGATGCTGAAAAGTTCTTAGTCCAACCAAGAAAGGGATGATCTAGAACTATAAAAGGAAGTTTTTCAAATACTACCGGATCATGTGAACTCAATCTGATTATATATACAGTTCATTATGGAGAAAGAACAAGACAACAAATTATTGTTACTAGATGTATTAATAACTTGTATGGAGCAAGGATTCAGGTCATCTGTGTATTGAAAACCGACCGTCACTGCACAGTACCTAAACTTTAACTCCCACCATCTATATAATGTAAAACAAAGGAATCGTTTGTTGCTAACAACATCAAGCAAAAGTCATTGGTTGTGACAGCAATGCATATCAAGAATAAATGAAGACAAGCTCCATGCAACAACAACGTAGAAAGTATAACATCAGCTCCAAGAAATCTAGATTGAATGACAGGGAACAATATCCAAAAACTCATCATGGTCTGTCTACTCTATAACAAAGGCCAAGCCAAAAAGATTCAAAAGATATTTATCCCATACGATATCAGGACAATATTCAGGAGTAGCATCAAAAATATCTCTTCCAAGTCAAGCCCCCAACATGACCAAGAATTAAATGTACTCCATCCCATTCAGTTGTGGTAAAGTCTACAAAGGAAAGACATGCTGCCCACTAAAATTAAGGCAACAGGAACATCAAAAAGCATTAAGTCAAGATAAGATCTAAAAGTCAAATTTCCTTAACTCTTCTAAAAGAAAAAAAAATGGTCATTAGTTTTTTGGTTGGGCTGGGAACTTTTGAGCAGCCTCTTGTAAATACCTAAATGCTACCAATCTTGAAAAATCAAGACCAAAGCTCTTTTTAAACAACTTTCTTTATCAATTTGTTAAAAATGATTTTGATGACACTTTGCATTAGATCAGATAAAAGAGTTTTAAAAGGATGTGAAGTTACCATGAACGATACTACCAATGTTTTGACAATTGAGATCTTTTTACAGAAGCTACTTGTTCTACTTTAATAAAATTTTAAAAAATCAGAGATTTTTTTTTTCACTGTCATATATTAAAAAAAAAACAGCAAGACAAATCTTCTAGCAAGTTAACTTCATAAGCAAAGCTGCTTTTTTTAAAAAAAGTGAATGATGTTTTATTTCTTAAATTTTATTTTTTTGAATATTTTTTAATCACACATAAAAAAAAATGTAGGCATTTGGTTCTTTGATTCTTTGAGGATTCTTGTTGGGAAAAAGTCTTAGAGAATTGGTCAACAAAAATAACTTTGTAATGTTGACTTGGTTGGGCCTATTGGACATTCCTGAAGCACTTGACAATCACGAGTGGAATTCTATGTAAAGCTTAGAGAACTTAACACCTGATTAGCTTTTTGAGAGGATTTCAAAGACAAATTCATAATTTGTTTATTTATTTAGTTTTTGTTGTTTTCTTGCTGAGTGGAATGTAAGAGTTTTTTCTTAATTACTCTTTTCTTTCTTTGTTTATTCATGAGTTTATATATTTAAAAAAATATTTCCAAGTCTTTCTGGGTCTAAGATATTAAGATTTAATTTGGCTTCTGGGTCACTGTATGAATGATGTAGCTGGTTTTTTTTTTTTTTTTGTTGTTGTTTTTTCTTTCAAAAATTTCCTGAAATTTTGCATGGATGAGACTTTATTGCATTGAAATCAAATTCCGATAATGAATCCAAGAAGCCAATGACTATTCGTGCCAGTACATACAAATATGAATAACTCACATGAATAATCAACATATAAAAATGTTTTAAAAAGAACAAGAGATGGGGAGGGCAAATTGAGTTTTGTTTTGAATGGATTAGAATAATTCTTAATCTACCGTGAGGGGCAAAATGTACAGACAGTCAGTTGAAAGGGCAAACATTTAATAGCAATATTCAAACAAAAAGGCTTAAGATGAAAAATATTCAACCTGGGAGAATTCAATGCACATTGAAATCTTTTATCTTTGTGAAAAGTTAAATTACTTTTTACCAGAACATGAACATTCTTTTGAGGTGAAAAAAAAATTTTTATAAGCATTTTTATCAAGTCTTAGCTATTTGCTCAAATGTCCACTTTGTTTTATTCTTTATAAGTTTCAATAACAAACACTGAATAATTAACATGTGGTGGGAGATTCACTATTTTGATGCTAACTATAGACACTAACTGATATAAGTTGAGGTGGTTCTTAATATATTAAATAAAGCATTTATTGAAATGAAAAATAAAGTATTACTCTAATTTTCTGTGTATAACACAGACCCCTAACTTTGGACAATGAAATTTTGAAAAATAATTTCCCTTTATAATACACATTGTCTTTGAGAATTTGAAGCAGCTAAATTTAAACTAAACTTAGCATTTGCTTAGCTTGATTTGCGTTCTTTGTTTGATGGCATAACAACCTTCATGGGTTATTAAACGTCAAAGCCATCCTTGAAGGACAGTAGTGATACTATTTAATTCATAGCTGGGGGTGGAATAAGGGAGTTTATACCTTTCCAAAAATCAAAAGTGAGTGTAATAGCACAACTTGAGTTCAAACTCAATTACTTTGAGGCTGCAGTCCAGCACTTTAACCATTAGGCCACAGGGACTCCTTCTTTAGCATTTTTTCAACTTTTTATTGGTTCATACTGACTAAAAATAGGAATTTACATAGTTTACATTATATTTTTAAACACAAAATGGACATAGTATTTAGGATAAATGCACAGGCATGTTCATGCAAAAATTTAACAAGTTTGTGGCAAAAATTAGCTCACATTGGGAGAAACAAAATTATTAATAAACACATATTCCAGTGAATATTTCTCCGTAATTGTATAAAACATACTAGTTTGGACTATAGATATAACTTACTTTCAGTCATCCAGACCTAAATATGGTGAGGTATGTGGCCAGAAAAAAGTTGATTATAATTCTTGTGCATGATATACACCTCTAAAAAAAAGATGGTTCACAAAGAATATAAAAGTGTACAATATTGAATATGTTGAATTTGTGGATCATCAGTTCACTTGAAAAATCTGGAAAAATAGTGCATCTTATACACAAACAGTTAGGGTTGTCACAATATTCTTAAGTGATAAAATAATGAAAGTTTATAGTGATACTGTTATAAAATTGAAAAAAATATTCTCTACACATTAAAGTTTCTTTGACTTGTAATCAATTGATAGTATATTTTGATATAGTCCAACAAATATCTATATTCTTTGGTTTGGTTTTATGGCATATCAACCATTATAGGTTATTTATTGCCAAATTTAGCATAGCTACACAGTTTAGTTCCATTTGACCCATCAAGTGCTAGCACTCTGGGTCAAAGTGGACCCGGGAGTGATGGCAATGAAGCTCAAAGCTCCAGCATTACTGGAGCTTAACTATCAGATTGTTTAGTGTCATATCCGGGACACTTGTTGTGGGGGGTCTTATCTCTCTGCAGAGATGTAGTTGGTGCATTCTGCAGCCCCAGCCAAGAGGGGCAGTGTCTATATTGGTTAATTGATTGATTTTAATGGCATAGCAATCTGCTTAGGGGTATTTTATGCCCAGAGGTTAGGAAATCAAGTTCATTGCATGTTTATATTCATGTAGTTGGTTCTTAAGTTGTTAGTAACTATAATCAAGAGTTACCTAAAGGCTCCCTTTTCAATAGCTACTATGCCAAAGTGTTGGGAAGAGCACTACTTCTTTCCCTGCATTGCTCCACTTTACCCTTGGTCTATACCTTATAATGCTGAGTGTTAACAAGGAGGTATCGAGTACAATTTTTTGAGTCTTTGGTATGACTCAACCTGGGATTGAACACTGGTCTTCCGGGCCTTTTGCAAATGCAAGAAGAACAACTCAGTACTAAGAAAAATCAAAAATAGGAAAGCAGCAGGGCTTTATAAAATACCCTCAGAAGTATGGAAAACCAGGGAATTTGACGATATACAGCTCCGACATTGTAATGCTGTATATAGCCAAAACACAATAGGCAGATGGCCAAAGGGATGCATCCTCCCTTTCCCTAAGAAGGGTGACCTCAGAATAGCCAAGGACTACTGAGGTATAACCCTTACATCCATAGTGGCCAAGATTTACAATGTTCTACTACACAACTACATAAAACCCAAAAGTGAGAAAATACTTAAGAAGAACCAAAATGGCTTTCGGAGAAATTGACCCACAGCATGACAAATTTTGACTATCCATAAAATTCTAGAAAGTGTACATTCAAAAAACATTGAGGCTACGATATTATTTATTGACTTCTCCAAGGCATTTGACTCCATACACAGAGGGAAGATGGAGCAAATGCTTCTCGCCTACAGTCTCCCCAAAGAAACTGTCACAGCCATAATGATGCTGTATAAAAAGACAAAAGTAAAAGTCCGCTCCCTGGATGGAGACACTGTCGCAGGTGTGCTACAAGGAGACACATTAGCCCCATATCTGTTTATTATCTGCCTAAATAGATAATTAACTGTTTAGAACATCTATAGATTTAATGAAAGAAAGTGGTTTCAAGCTGGCAAAGGAAAGAAGCAGAAGATACCCTGCACAAACTATTATGGATGTGGACTATGCCAATAACATAGCACTGCTAGCAAATACACCCACCGAAGCCAAAACCCTATTACATAGTCTGGAACAGGCAGTGGGTGGCATAGGCCTCCATGTCAACACAGACAAGACAAAATACATGTGCTTTAATCAATGAGGTGACATCTCTACACCAAAGGGTGTTCCTTTGAAACTAATGGACAAGTTCACCTACCTCGGAAGCAGCATCTCATCAACTGAGAATGACATCAACATGTGACTAGCAAAGGCATAGACAGCTATCAATAGGCTATTGGCCATACAGAAGTCAGACTAGACTGATAAAATAAAACACAGTTTTTCCAAGCAGCGGTTATGTTGATACTGCTATATGGATGCACCACATGAACGCTAACAAAACATATGAAGAAAAAGATTGACAGCAATTATACAAGAATGCTGCAAGTTGTATTGAACAAGTCCTGGAGGCAACACCTTACAAAGCAGTAGCTGTAGAGCCACCTACTATCTATCATAAAAACTATCCAAGTTAGACAAACCAGACATGCGGGACGCTGTTGGACTAACTCATAAGCAATATACTCCAATGGATCCCTTCACATAGATGAGCTAAGGTTGGATGACAGCTAGAAGCTATATACAACAGCTCTGTGCCGATACAGGATGTAGCCTTGAAGAACTCCTGGGAGCTATGGATGATAGAGACAGGTAGCAAGAGAGGGTCAGGAAGATCTATGCTAGCAGTGCATCATGATAATGATGATGGTTCTTAAGGTTTTTTTTGCACATAATTATATTAGATTAAGTCATCATCATCATGTTGTGCTGCTTGCACAGATTTCCCAGACTCTGTCTTTCCTTCCATCCTGATTATCCATTGCTGCTGGCAGGTCCTCTAAACTGCATCCAGTGTCGGTACAGAGCAGTTGTTGGTATGTTCTTATTGGTTGACCAGCACTGGCATGTTTATGGGTAGGGGTCCATTCTACTATGACTTAGATTAAGTATTCGTACCTAATACAAACAACTTGCACACAGTTGTATGATTTCAAGTATTCCTATCTAATAATTTATTTCAGTTTGGTTTACTTAACAGTATATCAGCCTCTTATGGGTTATTCACTGCCAAAATTTCATTTATAAAGGCTTGACTATGATAATAATTATCTATAATTTTAATGTTCCATTGGTCTTTTTTTTTTTGTCAACAATAATCATCTGTTTGTGTCGAAGTACTCTTACTGAATTAAAATATTTTGCTCACAGTTGAATGGTTTCAAGTTTTTCTATCTAATACAAATAATTCATACACAATTATATGGTTTCATGGAACTGTTCCTATTTAATAATATTTTGTTTGTACACAGTTATATGTTTTCAAGAAACTAATAATAATAATCCTTTATAAACAGTTATAGACTCAAGTAATTATTCTTTATAAAAATAGTTTACACATAATTATAGGGTATCAAGTACTCCTATCTAATTCTAATGATTTCTAAAATGATCTATTTGATCCACAGATGGGACCCTAACAGATACATCCTGGGAGTAATGGTAATGAAGGGCTACTCTACTCCCCTCTGGGCTCCTGAACTAGAACCTCTCCATCAGGTGCAATTTAGTGTCCTACATAGTAATGCTAGTAACAAAAGAGAAGATGTTAATGGGATTGATATTACACTGAAGCTTGTCCTTGTAATATAGAAGTGGTTTATCTACATTTTATGTACCATGACATTTATATATGATGACTTAAGATATCTTATCATTACTCATTCTTATAAGATGACCACTTGGGACTGCATCACAAATGATTTAATGTTTCTGATGTCATATTTGGTAAGTTGAAGATTTTATCATGTAAAGTGTAATATATGTATATATATATATATATATATATATATATATATATATAACACTTTATACACAGGAATTATTTGCTCCCCAGTTTGGTGCCAGCTTGAGCCAAATGACTTATTATATCATCCATATTGTTCTCACATGGTTCACAAAGAATATAAAAGTGTACAATATTGAATATACTGAATTTGTGGATCATCAGTTCACTTGACAATTGAAAATGCAAAACTTGGAGTCATGAGTTATTATTGAGCACTGTAAAGATTTTGCAGTTTGGAAACACTTTTGGCATTGAATGCTAACCATAATATATATATATATATATATATATATATATATATATATATATATATATATATTTCTGGCATAATGGTAATCAGTATAGAAAATCAGTGGAGTCCCCATGATATAGTGGCTAATGTGATGGACCATGACATTATAGCAAACCAGTTCAAATTCTAGTCATGTTATTGTGTTGATATTTGGGATAATACCCCTAGGTAAGGTATAAACTCCCTTATATCCCACCAGCTATGGGTTAAACAGTACCACTGCTTTCCTTCTACAAGGATGGCTTTGGAATTAAATAACCCACAAAGATTGATATACCATTAAACAAAGAAACCAAAACAGTATGGAAAATATTAGATCTTCATCATGTTTTTCAACCTCCATTGTAATTCCTAATCAAACCATCAATGAAACAAAAATGATTATTTGAATTGACTTTTTTTTAAACATTTATTTGTGCCATTAAAGCTCTTTCCATATTTATGCTGTATCTTATTCATTTTCATTTATTTTCTCTTTTTACACACAAAGGTGCAGCTATCTTTTTTTCCCCTTTTTGCTCTGTTTCTTATGGAAAAGAAAAGAAATATGACTGCATTTTTCATATCATTTTGTAATTTATTTTTGTTTTTTGGCTATACTTTTCTGTTGAATTTGTTGATATATTAATTGAACCGGCCAAGGCGGCTGCAAATTGCATGTAGCCAAAACCATGTTCTCTTGTGCATATCAACACTTTATCTTTCTACCAAGATCTGTTTCATGCAGTACAACTTTTCTTCTTCATCATCATCATCATCATCATCATCATCATTACTTCTCTTCTTTTAATAATAATAATAATAACAATAATAATTATACTGTTTTTGTCAGTTAGTTTGTTGGCTCTCTCAAATTAATTTTCAGAGAAAAGCATCCCATCAAAATAACTTAATAATTACCCTCTTATCAGATGAATGATCAACAATAACATCAATTCCTTTTAAGAAAAAGGAGATAAGTAATCTTTATTTTATCTTTTATTTTTTGTCATATTCCCTTTTTTTTATTCTTTGCTGAAGGGCATTTTTTAAAAATTTATTTTTATTTTTTTATGTTTAACAGTTCACTTGTGGGAGTCTTATCAGATCATATATGACATATTTTATATCTTAGACTATTTATTTCCAGCTGGTTATTCTGACCTGACTTGACTTGGAATGAGCTAACTTGTCATGTCAGTCCGGCTAGTAATAATTCATTTGTTTAAGTAGCAAGGAGATAAATTCAACTGTTAGCTTTCTTTTAAGAAATTTAAGCAATGGGAAACTTACTCAAAATCTCCCTGTACTATTTACTTCTTCCTATGAAAGCTGATTTAACATTCAACCTTATTTCACCAACTCCGACCTGACCTGTTAAGTCACACTAGTTTAAGATCAATAAGACTTAGTAACCAATAACAAATGCAATAGTCATCTTTAAGGAATTGGATTTAAAGGGAGTTCCTTGACTTGAACTAAGGTGATAGGACTTGACCTGCTTTTCTGTTAAATATTAATCATTATAAGAGATGATAGCAAATGGAAAGAGAGCATGGACTGGTTACAAATGACTTAAAAGATGACCTGGTCTCACTGACTGTGACCTGTCATGTCAAAGCAATTTAATCTAACACTGGCTTCAAATACTGCTTTCATATCTTGCAAGCCTCAAATTCTGTTGCTTCAGAAATTGCTCCTTTTCAATGGCCATAAAAATTTGAATATTGAAACAAGTGATAAAAAGGAATTTTTTCTTAATTACTGTTTAAGCACAAATCCTGAAAATTGTTTTCATACTCAAAAAAGTAAAATATATGCTTTGTCAGTTTCCTGTATAAAACTGTATAAAATGTAAAGCAGAAAAAAAAGTTTCTTTACACACTCACCAAAGGTAAAAGTTTTGCTAAGCTGCAATAAGCAGTTTGAATATTCCTTCTACTCTCATATATACCTATTGTTTAAGAATATGTCTCATGATCCATTTACATGTTACCTTATTACCCACTGATCCATCAATAATTCTGTTCAAATAAGCCCCTAAAATTAGTAGACCAGCTCACGTACGTCAGCAGAAATATGACTGCATTTTTCATATCATTTTGTAATTTATTTTTGTTTTTTGGCTATACTTTTCTGTTGAATTTGTTGATATATTAATTGAACCGACCAAGGCGGCTGCAAATTGCATGTAGCCAAAACCATGTTCTCTTGTGCATATCAACACTTTATCTTTCTACCAAGATCTGTTTCATGCAGTACAACTTTTCTTCTTCATCATCATCATCATCACTTCTCTTCTTTTAATAATAATAATAACAATAATAATAATCTATTGAAAGTGATGTCAACATATACCTAGCAAAGGCATGGAATGCTATTGAGAAGTTATGGATCATATAGAAAGCTGATCTATTCAATAAAACAGAACAGGATTTCTTCCATGCTGTAGCTGTGTCCATACTACTATATGGATGTTAACAAAATAAACATGGAGGAAAAGCTATATGGGAACTTCACAAGAATACTACCTGCTGTCTTGAACAAATCCAGTAAGCAACAATAATTAAAGTGTAAGGCTGTAATTTGAATAAGGTTGAAATATATTCGTAGCAACCAGTATTTATGTCACAGTGGGTTTCTCTTGTTGGAAAGGATATAAAAAAAACATTTGTTACGAACAACATACTTGACTTAGCTGGTTTAAAATTAAATTAAATTGCTTGTTAAATTTTTTTTCTTAAGTAGAGTGTAAACGCATATGGATTTTCCATTTGAACCATTTGTGTATGGAGACTGGAATTTATTACTTTTAAATGTAGACAAATAAACAGATATGGGTGGTTCATGTGACCACCTGTTTTACTCAAAGATATTAAAATTACTTTTTGGAATTAAGGGTAACTGGTAAATAAATATGAAACCCACAATTGAAAATCAGTTAACTGTCAACCCCAGAGACAGGGCACAGGAGCAAAAAAACAAATGAAATAGAAAGAACACTCTGTTTTAATGACTTAAAGAAAATCATTATAAGTAAGACCCTTTTGGGGATCATTTAGCAAGTGATATAGAGGCAGTAGGAGAATTAAGAAGTTGGAGAATAGCTAGGTCAGAAGGAATGCTGCTAACGGATAATAAAGTTTGTTGTTTCTGACCAAATTTTAACCAAGAGTCAAAACCTCTCTCTTTCTTGCTCCTACTTCACTGCTAAAATAAAGGGCAGTACCAAAAATTCAAACTGCTTGCATTTCTGTTGTTTGCCTATCAGATGAGCCAGTACCATTCACACTCAAAAGGAGTAGATATCTTGTTTTTCCTTTCAGCCAGAACTAGTGGTTAAAAGTAGCAAAAAAAGAAAGATCCATGCTCATATATATATATAGATAGATAGATAAACTACTAATTATATGTAAATAAACAATATATGAATACAGTAGGTTCCTTTGTAATAGTGGTCAATGATGATATTAATACTTCTATTTAGGAAGGAGTGAAGGGTTTTGATTTACCAGTCATAATAATCTCTGTTACACTGAGAATTTGGATAATCAGAAAATGGTGTTCAGCACAAATGCAGACCTCTACAAAATAATCATTCAATTGCAAATTGTACTGGAAATTGCTTAATTATATCATAAGATTTTGAATGCATTGTTCTAATAAAAATCTTGCTATGATGTGCTGTATTTGCTGGGTTATATATATATATATATATATATATATATATATATATATATATATATATATATATTTCATTTAATTCTTAAACCTATTCTATAATTCTGATCATGTGAAAAAACCTAGATAATAAAATTTACAAATAAAAAATATTACACAAACTGATATCTGGGGGGGAAAAAAAAGACAAAAAAACATTCATACTGTTCAAAAATGATCAACCAATATCGTATACCAAGTCAAAAGAAAAAAACACTGACAGAATTCCTTAAGCCAAAACCTAAAAGTAAGTAGAGCAAGATACAAACACCTACACATTCGGAAGAAATCAACCAAGGTTTCTAGATATATCCACACAGAATTAGTTTATCTGTGTTGGAAATTAAAAAGAATCTAGGTACAGATCCTATATTAAAATGGGAGATAGTAAAAAAGTGCTGTAAATATAAGGCAGGTGATAAATATTGCAATTTATGCATGGAGGTTTGGTCAGTAAGGTATAAACTCCCTTATATCCCACCAGCTATGGGTTAAACAGTACCACTGCTTTCCTTCTACAAGGATGGCTTTGGAATTAAATAACCCACAAAGATTGATATACCATTAAACAAAGAAACCAAAACAGTATGGAAAATATTAGATCTTCATCATGTTTTTCAACCTCCATTGTAATTCCTAATCAAACCATCAATGAAACAAAAATGATTATTTGAATTGACTTTTTTTTAAACATTTATTTGTCAGTAAAGCATGATATCTTTTTTTTTTAATGCTAATTTTCTTCTTTCTGGCAGCCTTTTAATCCATAAAATGTTGTTTGGCTCAACTCTTCTTTGGTCAGAATTATCCTGATGATACACTTAGGTGAAATCTAGGTAGAGTTCTTCTGACACTGTAAGTATTTATATATATATATATATATATATATATATATATATATATATATATATATATTGGCCTAGCGGTTAGAGTGTTCGCCAATGGCCCGGGAGACCTGGGTTCAATCCCAGGTCGAGTCATACCAAAGACTCAAAAAATGGTACTTGATGCCTCCTTGCTTAACACTCAGCATTATAAGGTACGGAACAAGGGTAAAGTGGAGCAACCCAGGGAAAGGAGTAGCGCCCTCCCCTACACCTTGGTGTAGTAAGCTATCGAAAAGGGAGCCTTCGGGTCACCCTCGACTATGGTCGCCAACTTTACTTTTTATATATATATATATATATATATATATATACACACACACATAAACAAGCATAAGGAAAATGTTAGTAATATATAAATAAGAATCCTTGCTTTTTATACGCTTTGTCATTGAATATTTGATTCCTATATCATTAAGAAACTTTATAGAATATTTCTAAATCATGCATATTTATTTTGTTTCAGAAAATTGAACGAGACATTTAAAGATGAGAATAAAAGTTATTTTGTTTCTTTCTATTAGATTCTTTTGTACACACAGCCAAGATGAGAATATACAGTGTGTTTTAGAAATATTGATATCATTTTGTGATCTAACTTGACCAGTTCTCATTCAAACAATATTAGATTTTAACAGCATGGAAAGAAACAGCTCCAAATCCTATTTTTAACATTTTATTTTATTCTTTTCAGATATAGAAATGCCATGCACTGGAAAAGAAAAAGCATTTAAACATTAAACATTGAAGTTTTAGTTGTTTCTAAACATGCTATTAAAATTTGAGATCATTTGAATGAGAATAGGTCAAGTTATTTGATTAGGAAATGATATCAATTTTTCTGAAACACCCTGTACATCACAAATGATATTGAATCGTTTTAAATACTCAGTATAGGATGTCATTTAGAGCTAACCCACAAAGCTGTTGGTAATTATAAAGTGTGATGTTCTTGATAAACACCAGAGATTTTAGCTCATAAAATGATTAAGAATTTTAGTTTTTGGAAAGAAAAGTTCTTTCAATGTAAAAATGTAGATAGCAGCAAAAGGAACTCATTTATTTGAATGGTTCCCAAAAGTATTTGTTGCCACAGGTAGAAAAAAAGCATCTGCTCGCTTGGAGTCAAAATTCATGACATGAAATGGGAGGTGCCAAGACCAGGCATTAAGGTCAGAAATTACCTGCAGTGACCAGATTCTCACCAACTATTGGATGCAATGTGTAGCATAATGAAAAAAAAAACTCCAAAGGGTGGGGCTACATGAATTTATAATGTTGATTATCACCTACAGCTCTTTGCAACATATTCATTCTAATAAAATAAAAAGAAAGATGTAGAAGCTCTGTTTTGACACCAGAAATGCACCACTTTGCTAAGAGAACCTTCCTGCCTTTGGTACTTTAATTTTAATATTTCTTGAAAGTCAGGAAACTGAAAATTACACAGAGGGAAGAGTATGGGACAAGAAACCTGGAGATTTACAATCCAATCTCATAAGATGAAGAGCTGCTCATTTGGAAAATAATCTGAGTGGACATCATGAGATTGAGAGTTCAATGACCAGTATTGAGGTATTTGATCTGATTGTAAAGCATTGGACTGGAAACTTTAAAGGCTTCAGATCAGTGCTTGATAATTGAGTATGGCTCAGTTGGTAGGCTATGGGATTCTAAATGATAAGGTCTACACTTGAATTCCTAATACAAGGGAATGGTAGAGTTAGTAGAGCACTGGATAGAACACCATTAAGTCTAAAGTTTTATCATTTGTTTTCACATAGTAGAGGATTATCCCTGATGTTAACAAACCATTAATCTAAAGATCATAAGACATACAATCAGGTGCTAAGAAAATGCTTAAATGTTTAATCATTGGAGTAGAGATAATGAATCTATTGTGTTTCCTTTCAAATGTAAGACAGATTCAGTTTGCCTTTGAAGAAGATCAGAATGGGTTTGGGGGACATATTTTACTTTTAATTACAAGGGTTATTCAAAAACTTCTAAACCTTGCCCAGATTTATGATTTTTGCAGTCTCTTAACTTTTGTATGAACTTTGCCTTCCCTGAAATTAAGACAGAAATCTGTAGTAGTTTTTCTAGTTTTATAAGAAGTGGTAGCATGTTACCATAACAAGAATGCTATAACTCTTCATTCTAGGTGAGGCTTACAACTTTTTGAAGAATCCTTGTATGAATGAATCAATTCAAGAAATATCATCATTTCATGTATCAATGATCCTAAGAACTTTGCAAAATGAAAAAATAAATTGAAGTATCATAATTATTTATTATTATACTCTATCAGGTAGGTACCATAACAAAGACATAATGTAAACTAATTCATAACTTAGTGTTGGGAATTTGTTGAATTAAACCCTTAAAATTAAAGGAGACATAACTTTTTCTTTCTGGCAGGTGCAGTTAATTTAGACATGAGATAACTTCCAGTCAAATAACGAAGCAACACATCAGGACATCTTTCCACACACAAGGTGTTTCATTTATTTTGTAACAACAACTAAAAAAAAAACAAAAGTCTAAGGGCAGGTAACTGACCCCTACAAAAATGGTTTGGGGCAGATAACCTCTGGCCCCACTGTTATTACTGACCAAAGTGAATTTCAACATTCATAACTTAAGACTATGAATTCTTGTGTATAATATGCACTGATTTTTTAGAATTTGTGGCAGCTAAATTTAACATTTGTTCAACTTTTTATAAGTTCATATGGACTAAAAATAAGAATTTATATAGTTTACATTATGTCTTTGTTATGGTACCTACCTGATAGAGTATAATGAACTCTTCCTATTACTATGAATACAGGGAGAATATTCATCTCAGTATTGAGTTAACTCCAGCCTAACACTTTGGCAGTCAGACTGATGTTCAACACTCTTTTACCTATGCTGTATTTATACTTTCGTTCAATATACTTGTTTCATGTAATCCCAAGTTTGTGTCTTTCTTCCGGACCTTTTACTGATCCACAACAGTTTTTAATCACAAAATTTACAAAGTATTTAAAGGAAATGCAAAGGCATGTTTATGTAAAAATGGAACAAGCTTGTAACAAAAATAAGCTCACATTCGGAAAAACAAAATTTTAAACAACCACACCTTTCAGTGGATATTTTTCTGTAAGGGTGTAAAACACACCATTTGTTTGGACTATTTATATAACTTATTTTTTAGTAATCTTGTCCTGGATATGGTAAGGCAAATGGCCAGAAAAAAAGTTGGTTTGGTTTTATTGTTTAATGGCAAATCAATCTTTGTAGGTTATTTAATGCCAAAACCATCCTTGTAGAAGAACAGCTATGATACTATTTAACCTATAGCTGTGGGTGTAAAGGGTTCATACCTTTTACAATTGTATTTGTCTGAAAGTGAACATAATACCACGACTGAAGTTTTAACTTGCTTACCTCGAAGCTACAATCCAGCACTTTAGCAATTACACCATGGGGACTTCCCTTAGGATAAAAGTTAATTATATAGTTTTCATGTATAATATGGACCCTTAAGTTTTGGGCTGAGAAATCTGTAAAAATAGTGCATTTTATACACAAATAATTATGGTATTCTAACAATTTTTCTTATAAAGACTTGTTTTTATTTCCCTCAATTACAATTAAAATGTGACTAATTTACCTCTAAAATGTTATCATTGCTTGTAATTATCCTCACTATTATTATACAATTCTGATCTTGTTCCACATTCTTCTTCCATTGTCTCATGACTTACTACCATTATTATAATTACTATTAATTGAACTTCTCTCAAATGCCACATTTCTTCAATCTCATGCCTTCTTTACTGTAAAATTCCAGCATAAATGATAAAAACAATGAAATGAACTTGATAATGTGCCAAGTTTACCATTATTGGCTTCATTTATATTCTTTGAGAAATGTATCAAAATTCTTTTTTTTATGTATCAAGGTAGACTTTGTCTTGCAGTATATAAGTTAGTGATATTTATGTTTCTATACACATCAGTCTTTAACCATAAAGTATACAGTATCTTTTCACTATATATTTATTGTTTAGTTATATAATTTCTAATGTTTTATCATTCGTCATACACTTATCCACTGTTTCAGTTATCCATGGCCAATCAGAGAAACAAACTATTTAAGTCTTATTAAATAATAGTCCCATAACACAAGAGTAATGATGCTGATGATTCATATATGCCAAACAGAAGACATAAAGTGATTCCTTCAAGTGAAAAGGTGAAAGTTCTCTTATTATCAATAAAATAAAATAAATCATATGCTGAGTTTGCTAAGACTTACAATAAGAACAAATCTCCTGTCATAATACTTTGTTATAATTGTCTTATCTTATCATAGTAATTGTTGTGAATCTCTTATTGTTATCAACAGCTGCAAACTCCTTGAGGAGTATAGGGCTACCATCACCCCACATTAATGGTGGTGGTGGTGGTGTATCTTCAGTAGCTAGTTCATTTGTATAGATTGGTGGTTTGATGGATTTTAATGGCATGTCAACCTGTTTACGGTTATTTTATGCCTAGAGGTTAGGCAATAATCTACATTGTACATCTATATTTACACTTTTGTAGCTAAGGGTTTTAATAAAGTGTTGACATCATCATGGATCGTCTTCAGGAGTTACTTGGCGTGGTATTTGTCAAGTCTATATTTATGCGTATAATTTCTTTCTTTCAAAAAAGACAGAATGTCATTTATATTGACACTTTCAAATAGATCTTTCATATTATTTGCATTGAAAAAGCATTTTCTGATGAAGGCAAAAGCTCCACATTCTATGCAAAAAGGTTTAACAGTGCAAGGTGTTTGACATGTTACACACTTTGATTGTTATTTTTATTTGAGTATAAAGGAATGTGTAAGTTTTGTGTGACTAATGCATAATCAGGATATGATGACTTGTTCTTTTCTGGATTTTCTGAAAGCTGGTCTCTTATTTCCCAAAGTAGGTTTGATCAAAGATTTATTGTGGATATTACTATTCCAGTTTTGTTATCATTTTGTATGAAGGAATCTATAAATTTCAGATCTCAAGGCAGTATAGGGGATCTTGAATTTGTTGGGGGTCAAACCCAAAGCCAATTTAGCTGCCAACTCCGCTCTTTTATTTCTCCTTACTCTAATGTTGCTTAGGATCCTGCATATAATAATTTCTTTAGAGTTGGACATGGAGTCTAGTCTACTCAGGAGTTTAATGATAAGGGAGTCTTCCATTTTTTTTCTTGCTTAATGATAGTAAGACACAGAGCAAGCCTGAGAAAAAGTTTTTGTGGTTGCTTTTAGAGATAATGAAGTGTGCTAGGTTTACTGCATGAACTTCAGCTGTTCAGATGCAACTTTCTTTTGAGAAAGCTTTTCTTAATATTGCCTTATTTAAAATGGGAGCACACACTGTTTTATTGTTATTCTTGGAGCCTTCTGTAAAGATGTAGAGGTGGTTCTAGCAGTGTTCCAGAATATTGTGGAGTTTATCTTGGTGATTGGTAAGTGCTAGATTTTTGTTTTAGGAAGATCACTTAGCTTGATGATCACTTTAGGTTAATAAACCTAAAGTGATCATCCAAAATGGTGTTTTAGGTATGATGGTTTATGTTGTGGCCTGTTAGAGGCCAGAAAGAAGACATAGAAGAAGAAAAAGTAGGTAGAACAAATGTCTTGAATAAACAGAACATATATACAAAATAAGAGTGTTAGTACAACAGGCAGAAGTGTCCATCCAAAACTGTCAGGTTGGACTGCTGGGAGGAAGTTTCCCCAAGAGTAAATAGGGCTCGTATTTATGAAGGAGGAAGAGTTCATAATTGTGTAGATAGGTCACCATAACACTTTGATATATATTAGTGAGAGAAATTTTAGATTCTTTGAGGGTGTGTTCAATCCTAGGGTTTATTGATTTTTCTTCTTTTTCAAAATACTGCATGTACATAAGACTGAAGATGTAGTCATAAGCTGGATTCAATGCACAGGATTTGACTTTTATGCAGTATTGGGGGCCAGTTTTTCATATTTGAGTTGTAGGGGTGCTTTATGAGTCTCAGCATATAGGCTGTCAACTGGAGAAGTTCTGAAGGCATCTAAGACTAGTTTAAAGCTTTTCTAGTATGTAGGGTTGAGCTCTTTGAAGTACAACCTCTTGGCAGATCTATAGATAAAAATGGCATAGTCAAGTTGTGAGCAGGTCAGTGATCTGTATAGTTTAAGGAGAATTTGTCAGTTAGCTCCACTTTCTGTATATGTTGTTGGGTTCTGGTAGATTTGCTTTTTAGATATGTGAGGGATGGCTGTTAACTTTTTGTCGAATATGGCTCCAAGGAACTTATACTGGTCAATAAAAGGTATATCAGTTTCATCAAGTTTGATGGAAAAGTTGTTGTGCATTTTCCTCAAAGAGCAAAAATGCACACACTGGGTTTTGGACTTTGAGAATTTGAAGCCATTGTCTTTTGCCCATTTATTCTATTCAGGCTCAATTGCAATTGTCATTTTAATGTGAATGTGGGTGGATCTATATCAGAGGACAAAGAGGGCGCAGTCAATTGTAGGATTCAGACATTTAGCAATATTATTGATCTTTATGGAGAAGAGAGTAATGGATAGAATGCTTCCTTGTGGAATGCTTTCCTTTTGATTTGCAGGTCAGAAAGAGTGAAGTTCATAGGTATCCTTAAGTTTCTGTAGAAGAGAAAGTTTTGTATGAAAAGTGGCAGTCTACCTCTAAAGTCTAGATCAGGCAGGTGTCTCATAATACCATACTTTCAGATGGTGCTGTATGTTAATTCAACTTTAAAAGAAATTGCTGTCACATTCTGTTTTTTATTAAAGCTTCTCTGATGAAAGTCTCCAGGGGAATCTATGGTTCTCTTTTTACAAAATCCTGTATGGAAGTTAATAATTAGGCCATTTAATTTTAAGGTACCATGTAAGCCTATTGTTAATCATCCATTCCATTGTCTTGCAGAGGCAGCAAGTTAATGCAATGGGTTGATACTTGTGCAGATTAGAGGTATCTTTGCCAGTTTTGGGGATATGGACAACTGTCATCTGTTTCCATGTTTCTGAGGTGTCTCTTGTTCATATTTAATTGAAGACATTTTGAAGATTCATCTGGTCGTTGTATTAGAAACTCATTGCAAATCTCATCATTGCTGTGTTGTGGGATTTATTCATAGAATCCCTTAGTTCTGTTAGGGTGAATGGCTTATAATAATCTTTGGAATTTTTTAAAGTGAAATTTATTTTTTTCTTTTCTGCATTTTGTTTAATTTTCAGAAATCTTTTGCTGCCTGGACTGGAAGAATTTATTAAAAACTTGTCTGCTAGCCTTTTTTGCCATTATTTTTGTTTTTGTTATGGAAAGATATTTTAGGGGAGTTGTTGGTTTTTTACTGGCTATTTTCCATATCATGTCCCAAACTGTTTTCAATTTTGAGGAAGTATTCAATTTGCTCATGTAATTTTATTAGGAGTATCTTTTGGCTTCTTTGATGGCTTTATATACATTTGCTCTGTGGAATTTGAAGAAGATTAAATTGGGAATTGTGGAATTTTCTCAGAGCAATGCCTTGTAGCTGAATAGCTTCTCTCAGTTCTTTGTTGAACCATGGTCTTTTCCATTTGTAGGAAGTTGGGTTGTGTGGGATACACTTTTTTTGCTATTGTGATCAGTTTTTGTATAAAGTGGTCAGCAGAGCAAGAAGTGAGATTTTGTATGAGGTGTTTTAGGCATGAAGAGCTAATCTCTTCCCAGTTAGCTAATTTCCATCAAGGAAAGTTTTCCTGCTGAAAGTGGAACTTCTCTATCACAGTTGGGAAAATGTTGCTCCTGTATCTATCTTCATACATGCTCCCGGCGAAACTGAGGAAAACTGAGGGGTCACAAAGTGTTACATTTATAACTGAGTAGGTAGCAGAAGATGGGTAAACATACCTTTTTTTTGTTGATGAGACATAGGTTGTTATTGCTGATTATGCTATCTAGTGTTCTACTCTTTTGGTGTGTGGTTTTATATCCCCATATGGTATTGTAGCTGTTAAAATTGCCAAGAAGAATATAAGGTGTGGCTAGCTGCTGTAATATGATGTTGAGTTCCTTTTCATTAATCAGATCATATAGTGGGATATATAATGAGCAGATATTAATTGTTCTGAGTAAAGAAACTTTGATGATGACTGCCTGGAGTCCAGTGTTGAGGTTGATTTTGCTTTGGGGTGTGTCATTCTTAATTAGAATTGATACACCTCAAGAAACTCTGTGAGTGGTATTGTTTATATAATTATGTTTTATATCTTTTTATTTCAATGCCATCAATCATTTTTAGGAATATTTCTTGAAGACAGATGATGGCAAGTTATAAGTTCATCAACAATAAGAGCAGTTTATTTCATTGGCTTTGATCCTGTGGTAGTTCCACTGAATTATTCTGTGGTTCATGATTGAGTTCTAGATCTAGATTATTCAGTGGTTTATTTTTTGGTGGCTTTTATGTTTAGGCAGTTGAGAGCTGTTTTCTGTCTCCATCTTTTCAAATAGCCCAAATTTATTTGTTTTTTCTAGACTTTCTGAGTCTGTAAGCTTTTGTTTGACTTTACATATTTTTTAGTGGTGTCCATAGAAGCAGGTAGTCATATTGAGGATCTTTTGTTGTTCATGTTTTGTTTGGAAACTTTGCACTGAAATGTTTTGTTGACTGAGTGGGTGATGGCATAGCCATCTTCTCCCTATAGAGGGTTGTTTTTGCAGTATCATTTTTGTTTGTGGCACAGATTTCTCAGAAAGGCTGGCAGCTTGTCCTGTTTTTATCTGAGAAGTTTCTCGACTAATCCAATGCTCTTTTCTGCATTCCTGGGTCAGAGTGCCTGCTGGTGCCTTAGCTGTAGGATTGAGTTGGGAAGTTGATCACCACAATCTTGTGCACTTCCAGGAAAGATATGTCCATTCTGTACATAACTTCACTTACCTCTTTCTCTTTTATCCAAGCCCCACAAGCTCTAGAGTTTGCCCTTCAGTTTTTACACATGTCCTCTTCGTGATCAGAAGTATCTTGCCTTCATTACCTGCCTATTTGGCTTCTTGTACAGCAGTTCTTATAGTGTCCAAACTTCTGGCAGTTGTGACATCTCGGAGGGTTCAAAATATAATTTTCCACCTTGACCATCACATATCCTATTTTAAGCCTCACTGGTAAGTTTGGCATGTTGAAGCTCATGACATAAGTGTGAGTGTCTATTGCTTGCCTATCCTTTCTGATGGACACTCTTCTTACATCAGTCTCTTGCTGGCTTTTGAAATTTTATTATTTCTTCTTGAGTGCAGAGTTACAGTGCTTTACATTTTACTACTCTCTTAGAGAAGTTGAGAAATTTGTAAGGGTGTGTTTTTATTTTGATGGTGTGGAAATTGGTTATTTTGAGGGGGCAACTCATAGTGGGTCTGTTTTCCCACTTCCATGACTAGCATATTACTTTTAGTAGCTTTCACTGGTTTTAGGGATATATTCCTCAAGGGGAACTTTTCTATCATGAATAGAAAAAGTTTTGTGATTGGTTCCTCTTCAACTGATTCCAAGACAATAAAACTTAGAAAGGGAGTGTCCACCTTCTCTGCATTGGTATCTGAATCTGTCTCAAGATGATGTCGCTTGAATATTTTAGGAGGCATCGTAGATATAGCATTTTATATTCCTTAACCGTACTTTCAAGTTGCCTCAGAGAGCAATGGGGGAAGTGACCAAGGGGTAAACTCATTCAACTTGGTACAAAAGGGCTACACAGTATATTCGTACCAAAATAAAATATCTTGGGCACCTGGGTGTCATAAGGTTCCACATTCAAGTATACGATCACTTACATGATTGTCAGGTATAGGAAAGTCCTTTGCCTGTTGATACAATTGACCAAAGAGCCACTACTTTCTAAGTCAGACTCTGTGGGTAATAAGCATAGCCAATCTTGATGGATAAAGCTTAAAGGCAATGTAAAAGGATAGTGTTAATCTGACTTAGGGCTTGACATGACCAGTCGATTGATTGGATCAGGCTTCTCTGACTATTCGTCTCGCCCAGTAGGAGCCAAAGTGGTGTATTACAAGTCAGTTGATCACTCAGATGCCAGGTCAAAAATTGCTCAACCACCAGGATCTTGTCCTGAAGCATTATGACTCATTTCCAATGGCCAACAGGTGACCTTGTAGAGGATGGTCTTATCCCTTGGCAGAGGTGCAGCTGGCATAATCTACAGCTATAGAGGGATATTGTTTACACCATAAAGGATATGAAGCTCACTCTACCCAGCTATTTACCCATTGTTTAGGATGAAGAGGAAGAGAAAGTTTCATGCCTTTTCCAAATGTAAAGTGAAATGTACACAGCTTCATTCAAGATTTAAAATCAGTAGATCAAGAACATTTCATACAATGATAACCATTATGCCACACACTTCCAATTTCTTATTGGGCTTATTATATAAATTAAACTTCATTATATATTTTTTTTTAAATTGAATGAAGTTTTATAAATCTTATTTTCACTACCTGGGGTGAAAAATACTTCTTGTCCACTTGCTTAAAAAGAGTAAGGGCTGAGTTTATTGCCCAGCATCTGAGGAGCCTTTCAAGGGGCATGGTGATGGAATCTAAACAATTTTTAAAACTGCTGCATGGGAGGTTTGCTTTTCTGCATGGCACCCCTCATTAAAACAACTCGGTACATTTTAGCTTGGTCAGATGCTAAATACCTACTTAGTGTTTAAAATCTTTGTTTTAGCAAGATTCTCTGAAAGTTGAAAAATATTTACAGAATTTAGAATATTTCATGTTCCATTGTCCTTCCAGTATTTTTCTAATAGAATTTTGAAATAAATCTTGTTTTGTTCATGTTGGTGATTTTCAGTAATTGATTTTTTCAATCTTGATTTTTTTCCAAAGTTGAGTTTGAATCAATATTATATTGGAATGTCAATAAATAATTTAGCAGCTTCTAACTCTTCTTTTTTAGTGTAATGTAAATTTTGTGAGGGGTCACGCGCAAAACAAATAAAATCATGAAGCTAATATGCTGAAATGATAACAATTGTAGGTTTTATTGAACATATGAGAAGAGCAATTGCATGCTGCAGGATATTTGAATTAAAAAAAAAAAACAGAGTTCAAAGTTTTTGTATTATCATTTTTTGTAATGCTCACATATGCATAAAATAAGAAATAATTGACAGACAACTTAATAAAAGCATAAGTATGTCATTCCAACTGAAATTAATACATTAGAAAATAAGACAAGTAAGGTTGTTACTATCTGTAATGCTACAGTCTTGTCTAGAACAATAACAGAGTAGTTTTGAATCAGGAGTGTACTGGCCAAACTATGACTAAAATCCACCTCTCAAAGAAGTTCAACTAAAAAATGTCCACCCTAAAAGCATGGTACCTCTATCTGAAAGTTTGCCATTTCTGTTTTGTGACAATTAGTGTTCAAACACTAATATCTCACTTTATTCCAATATGACATATTTGCAGAATTCTTTAATGCTTATAGGAGTAAAGAGAGTTACAAAAAGCACATATTTTCTTTATTCTTTTAATAATTCCATGATAAAGTTTGAAAAATTGTGGAGTGAATGAAAATATTTTAAAGAATGGATATCAAGTAACCTGATTAGAGAAAACTTAGGAAACTTTGATTTTACAAAGATTTGAATATCTAGGAATTTATATTCTTGTCAACAGTGAGTTCTTTATATAACTTCATGACACGTTCAGTGCCAAAGGAAAATCACAAGTGACAGAAAAAAATGTAAAAGTGATGATAGTCCTTTTCAGAAATAAACCTCAGGTAAGGTTCTTACTCAAGTAATCATTACATTTGTGACTGCTGGTTGTATGATCTAGAAAGAGGAAGGAAATCACATGCTGCTGTTTTTTTTTAAAGGCAAGAGTAAAAAGATGTGATGTCACAATTAAACTAAAAGTAGCCTTTTTTTTTTTTTTTTGCTTCTTTGATTTCTTTTACTTTAAAATTCCTGGGGGGGGGTAATTTGAATTTTAAAAAATTAACTTAGCCATTACACAATTTTCACTAATAATAAACATCTTGGATCTATTTAACACATTACTTTATTGCACTTTCCTCCCTCCTAACTGTATTTCTTTAAAAAATCTTTTATTTTGTCTACAATATGTTATCATGAATATGTCTATATGATCCAATCTGTATTATTCAAGTGAATGACTTCATAACTATTCAAATTTTTTATATTTGCTACAGAAACTGTGGAAAAGTGAAAACGTTTCAAATTCGTATTTCCAAACTCGGCGTTCCAGCCAACTTGCCGGGGATTCAGGAAACAAAAGGAGTGAGTAAATGTGCAAATATTCCTTTACTTTTCAAAGTGATTAAAATAAAAATGGAACATGTGTATGCACACACATACATACATACATACATACATATTGATAAACCTCCATTTGTCAAAGCTGACAAAGGGTAAATCAGCAACTTCATTGCCACAACCTGCAAGATGTGGTACTGATGGGAGAGGGGATTGTTCATGTACAAATCAATCCATACTGTTCATTGCCTATCCTTGTGGCATGCTTGTAACAAAACTCTGGTCAAGATTGTAAGCAATATTACAGAGCAAATGAAGAATTAGATTCATTTCTTTCTCAAGTGCAAAAGGAATATGAATTAAAATGAAAATTTGAGCATGGTTTACCAATTCTATTTTCTGAGTTGATAACCATTATGCCATTATAAACTTCCATATATATATATATATATATATATATAGAATCATCCACAGGCAGACTGTTTCGTTCTATCAGAATTCTTCAGTGTGGTTAGACACGCAGGACGCTCGAAGCCAGGATCAAAACCCATCCAGCTTTATGTTAGACTTAGTCTCAGACCACTCGGCCAACAAGTGGACTACGTTGGCTAAGGGAATTTTTAAGGTATTTATGTAGCAACAGCAGCAGCGTCCGTTTGTTTATATTTTTATACCCTATCAGCTACCAGAGTGCTCAATTCTTTCAAAGAGCTTTGCATTATGTGAGTGGCGGCCGACAATTCCTTCGCCAGAGTTCTCAACCCTCATGGAGGAGCGTATATATTGTCATCCACAGACAGACTGTTTCATTCTATTAGAACTCTTCAGTGTGGCTAGACACACACGACACTCAAAGCTGGGATCGAAACCCATCCAACTTTACATTAGACTTAGTCTCAGACCACTTGGCCAACAAGTGGACTACGTTGGCTAAGGGAATTTTTAAGGTATTTATGTAGCAACAGAAACAGCGTCCGTTTGTTTATATTTTTATACCCTATCGGCTACCAGAGAGCTCAATTCTTTCGAAGAGCTTTGCTTTATGTGGGCGGCAGCTGACAATTCCTTCGCCAGAGTGCTCAACCCCCTTGGGGCAGCGTATATATAGAATTTTAAAGTATTTTAAAATGCACATGCTTTTTAAAGCCATTTTAAAATATATATATATATATATATATATATATATAAAGATTCTGTAGTACATGCAAAATTTTAAAATGGCTTTAAAAAGCATGTGCATTTTAAAATTCTAAAAGAGATCCCTTCCTTTTGATCATGTCTCATTAACGGTAAATACTGTGATAGACAAATAGTGATGAGAAAATAAATATGGAGTAGTACCACTTATAACCCCAAAATATTTACCATCTTGGAGACCTCAAATAATAAGTACATATTTATTTGTACTTAAGGCCCTCCTCATCACAAAATTCTAATCTGTGTTTTGTATATAAAAGAAATTTTACACATTACTATTTTTTAACACAACAGTTTTCAATTCAACCAATTGTAACTTAGTATATGAAGAAAATAATATTATCCGGACCCCATTCTTTTGCCTTATGGTGAATTATTATTTTTTTTTTTGTTCTGTTTTCTTCTTTCACATACTTTTTAATGGTCACTACCTCATATCTTTTTCTTCATTATTGCTTGTCTATCATGATATTTTTCTCTGATGAGATATGATCAAAAAAGGGGATCCCTTTTTAGAATTTTCTATTATTTTAAAATGCATACCCTTTTTAAAGCCATTTTAATATATATATATATATATATATATATATATATATATATATATATATAAAAGGAAGTCTTGTAGCATATGTGAGTTTGTGTGTATGTATATATATATATATTCTTTAAGAGGAAAATGTCAAAAAAATGTAGTATACACTTTTTAAAGCCATTTTTAAATATATATATATATATAAATATATATATATATATATATATATATATATATAAGGAAGTGTTGTAGCATATGTGAGTTTGTGTGTGTATATATATATATATATATATATATATATTCTTTAAGAGGAAAATGTCAAAAAAATGTAGTATACCAAGATACTGTAAAAGACCAAAATAGATGATATGATTTGGGATCAACTGAGAAAACATTTAAAGAAAAGTTTAATAACCATATTTTCCTTTAAAAATAAAATATATACCAATAACACCACATTTTTTAAGGTATGTGTGGGAGTATAAAAAGAACAATGCAATAGAATCTCAAATAAAGTGGACAATCTTAAAGAAGCCTATCCCATGCAATGAGAGCACAAAAAGGTGTAATCTATGCTTGGAGAAATTCAGGATTATCAGATTCACCAGAAAAATTTCTACTAAATAAAAAATCAGAATTAGAATCAAGATACATATGATGGTAACTGTTTGAAGTTTTGGTCTCATGACTATGTATGCTTTAGTAATATAAAAATAAAATTACCATTATAAGTGTGTTTAATCACTAAAATTAATAATCAAGAAATGGTAAAAATTATCATTGTGAGTTAAATGATTTGAATCATTTCTTTCTTCTTCTTGACAGTATATAATATTAGATATTATGTGTATGTGTTCACATACATACATATATATATATATATATATATATATATATATACACACACACACAGATGTAGTCCCCATGGCATAGTGGCTAATGTGCTGGACTGTGATATCATAGTGAGTGAGTTTGAACTCCAGTCACGCTATTACATTCACTTTTGAACAAATACCCTCAGAAAAGGTATGAATACTCTTATGTCCCCTGCTATTGGTTAGATCGTACCACAACTGTTTATGTACAAGGAGGCTTTGGCATTAAATAACTCAGGAAGCGTGATATGCCATTAAACAAAGAAATTTTTTAAAAATACATAAATGTGCATGAGATGTACTGAAAAGTATAAGACAAAAACTGTATTTACTAAGACAAAAATAAAGAATGATTGAATAGTCCCCTTGGTATTCACTATACTGATTACAGTGAGTTCTTGATTGGTCAAAGCACCTCTGAAACTTATTTTTTAATGTGATACTCTTCTTACAAAGTCTTTGACATCTTCAAAACTTGATGAATTTTTAAGAAACAATAAAAAGTCACTCATAACTAGGTCTGGTAAATACAGAGGTTTTGCATTCACAGAATCTTGTGTTTCACCAAAAACTGCTGAGGAAAAAAATATCTAGAATCGGCACTGACATTTCTAGATTTTATCTAGATGTCTAGACATCCTAACTTTATTAAATAACTCATTCAGCTTAGCACACATATTTATTTAGATTTAATTTTTTTAAATTTTTAGCTGACCTTCATTGCAAAATGAAATCATTAATTTTACCATGAAGGTCAGCTAAAAAGTCCATAGGCTGACCAAGTTACTAAAATGGAATATGACCAAATGAGACTTATTTTCAAAAATAGTGTTGCAGTACTTGGATCCTAATGATCAAAACAGTCATCAACAGCCAATATTATGTCAGCTGGTGAACTTTTCAGCCCACTTTTGTATGTTTTGGTCACCATTTGCATGTATATATCTAACCTAAGAAGTCTCTGAAAAGGCCATTGATCCTCATTCAGTACTAAAGAACAGATCTTCTCTCAAAGTAGCACATATCCAAGAAACTTTCAAAGATGTAGACATTAGACATTAATTGATTTTAGCTAAAAATCCAATAACAATGTTCATCCATTTGTTAATATTCTTTGATGTTAATCAAGGATAGATTTTAAGAACTTTCATCAGCTGAATTACAAATTCCACTCAGATGTTCAGTGGGCATGCTTTTTGTTTCACTAGTCATTCATTCTTCTTTTTCTTTTCACAAATGCAAAGAATGAGATTTGCACTAATTCTAATAAGTACAAAATTCCTCCTTCCAGATTTCCATTCTTTCTGTTCACAAAGTTCATTAAAAAAATGCCAATCTTCAAAATAGGGAAATTCTTAAAAAGCACAAAGATACTCAGTTACTGGATAGATTATTGGGATTTTTTCCCTCAAGGATTTGTGATATAGTGCCTTGTCTCGTGTAAGTTTGATGTTTGGAAGGTTGAAAATTTTGGTATTGTTCAGCTTAAAGAATTTATACACATTGAACAGTCTTGTTGCTGATAGGGATTCGAATATTGTAATATTGATGCTGCTCTTAAGAAAACATGAATTTCCTCATTTTCATTCATAATTCTTTCATTATCATTTAACTCACTTCAAATATTTCTTATGTGTTTTAATTTTATCCATTTGTCCATTTTTTTAAAAATTGTTGTTCTTGAAAAATATTTACACGAGTTACTTCCAGTCATTAGGTTCTAGGGATGATATGAATAGATATCAAATTATTCTTTTAAAAAAATCATGTACATTTTTTGTTTGTTTATTAAAAACGATTATTGGTTAGAGAGAATTTTTTTTCTTAGTTAATTAAAAATTAATTAAAAAAACTCTCTCTTTCTGGTAGTCCATCATGTTACCCACAATGCCATTGGGACTTCATCTGTATGTATATATATATATATATATATATATATATATATATATATATATATATATATCTGTGTGCATGTATGAATACACACACATAACATCTGATATCTTTTAATATCATTAAAAAGAAAAAAGAAATCAAATCACACACTCTCACTCTCTCAGTACCTAAGAACACTTGTTAGTTCAGTAGATTTGATTCTCATTGGATGCACCATGAATGTGACCATGCACTAGATAAAATAAGTTATTTGGTTTAATGGTATACCAATCCTTGTAGATAATTTAATGCCAAATTCTGTTTACACACATATAAGTGTGTGATTTGTAAGCTAATGGTTTGTAGGTAACTTTGATTTTAAATGAGTACGTAGAACTCATTTGTTTGCACACAGTTAAATGATTTCAAGTGTGGCTATTTAACATGAGTAATTCTATTTATCAAGTATTCCTGCCGAATTTAATATTAATCATTTGTTGGCACACAGGTAAATGGTTTTGAGTATTGCTAATGAACACATAATTCTACAGTTCTATTTGACCTGTTGGTGGGACCCTAACAGGTACTACCACTCTGTGTCAGAGTGAACCAGTAAGTAATGACAATGGAGAGGTACTCTAAATTCCATAAAGTTCCAGGACTGAAGCCTCACTATCAGATGCAATACAATGTCAGAACCAAGACAACTATTGGGTAGGATGTTTTATCTCTCTGTAGAGGTGCACTCGACATATTCTACAGCCCCAGTTAACAGGGGATTCAACAATTGGTTTCATTTACTCTGTTAAATTGTTTCATATTCTCAGTTGATATTTCATATATCAATGATTTCTATTCTTTTTCTGTACAATTTCAAAACTTATCTATGAAAGGTAGACACTCAAGTCTGCTAGCATTTGTCATACAGTTGCAGGGATATAACATGTTTTTATTAGCCTATAAGAGAACTATATTAAACAGGCACTTTTGAATTGTTCTTCTCTTCAGTTTTTCTTACTCTACTATAATTTTTAACCATAGTCTAGGGAGTCTTTTATCTTTAATACCAGACCATTGACGGTATAGCCTAGTTGACTAGAACTGTAGAACACACCGGCTGTATCTCTGCAGAGGGGTATGACTCCCCAACCATTGAGTGTCCAGGATATGACATTGAAGCATCTGATGGCAAGGCTCCATCCTTGGAGATTTGGGGAATTGCTCCCACTCTGACCTGCAGTGGTAGCACCTAATAGGGTCCTTTCTATGAATCAAATTAAGTATGCAAACAAATGAGGGATGTTAAATTGTGACTGTTATATAGCAATACTTAAAACCGTCTGTGTGCAAAAAATGAGCTCAGACTTGTTTAAGAATGTTATCTATAAAATATGTTTACAAATCATATATATCTAATGCATGTGTATAAACAGGATTTAGCATTAAATAACCAACAATGGTTGGTATGTCATAAAACCAAACTATTAGTGGCAGTGTAATGTTCAGATACTTTTTAGAAATGTCATATATCCTACAGTAATTATATGAATAGAAGTTTTGTAGAATAATCTCATCTATTTTGTGTCCCAATTTTTACAAGAAGTTGTTTTTCTAATAATTGTTGATTGCTTTGGTTTCTTTGTTCAATGGCATATCAACTTTCCTGGATTATTTAATGCCATAACTAACCTTATGGTACTATTTGATCTATAACAGGTGGAATAAGGGGATTCATACCTTTTTCCAAGGGTATCAGTCTGAAATTGAACATAATAGTGTGACTGGAGTTTGAACTCACTTACTACGATGTCACAGTCCTGTATTTTTTCCACTATCCCTCAAGGACTCCCCCAGCACTCATTTGGTGCTGTAAATATTCAAGTAAGACTAATCAGTGTGAGATTTATTACTTTTATTTAAAATTATCCAGGCTTCAGGAATGGAATAGTAAGTAAAGTTGACGACCCTAGTGGAGGGTGACCTGAAGGCTCCCTTTTCAATAGCTACTACACCGAGGTATTGGGGAGGGTGCTAATCTGTTTCTTGGATTGTTCCACTTTACCCTTGATACGTACCTTATAATGCTGAGTGTTGAGCAAGGCAGCATCAAATACCATTTTTTGGTATTAAACCCCAGTCTCCTGGACCATTCATGAACACTCTACTCATTTGACCAATATGTTCTGGTGTTTATGTTTCAACCATGAAGCTGTACAAAGAAAAAGTAATACTGATGCTGATATTATAATCATCATAAATGTCACCAGTTCTAAAAGTAACTGTCATATGAACATTCATTTTAATAAGCTCAAAGATTCAGTAGATTCACTTTTTAAATAATAATACTTAATTAGAATAATTAGGTCTTATATTCATTATGTGTATTTCAAAAAATGTGTGGCCTGCTTTTCTTACTTCCTCTCTCCCAGTCAGAATATTTACTCTTCAAAAGTCACTCTGAAAAATTTGTTTTTGGTTTTCTATATTTCTGATTACTAAAAGACTGAAAGAGATTTCATTAGGGAAGATAGAAAAGGAAGAGTGTTATATTTACAAATTTATATATATATATATGTATATACATATAAAATGGTTATTAACTTTTCTTCTCTGTTTTGGGATAATTAATTGGCTCTGATAGGTTTTGCAAAATGATATTTACATATTTATTTCTTATAATTCTGTTTTATTTTAGCGTTGCGGCAATCAACTCCATAACATTAAAAGCTTATTGCAATAGTTTTTTCCTCTATTCTGTTTGTTCTTCCAAGTGTGTGTGATTTCATAAATGTGTGTGTATATATATATATATATATATATATATATATATATATATATATATAAGCTTTTATACTAAATATATACATTGCATGCACACAGATATATGTCAGTCGATGTATGTCTACATGTGTCCATATTTATATATGGATGAATATATGAATTTTAAAAGTAAGTATATATCTATGAAGGCATTTTTATAAGCAAATATTTACAATATTTGATGTCTTATAATTATTACCCACTTTTTTTCTTAAACTGAGACCTCAGAAAATATTCCCCAGGCTTTGTTATACCTGCATAAACAACCTATACTTGTACTTAACCTAACCCCAGAATACTGTAATATTAAATGTAAATAAGAACAGTCTTGTACATGATTGGTAGGTATTAGTGAATTTATAAATATACTTGATATGTATAATACAGCATATATAGACAATATAACAATTGTATTGCCTAATGTACATGTGAAAGAGCTTAAATAAATTATACATTTTGTATATATTGTTTCATGCCTAAATAATGCTGCAGATTACTACAGTAGTATGAAGTACTACCCAAAAGTTTGTGGAATTTTACTATCAAAAATTCCTTACCATGATAATTGGTTTCTTTTAAAGTAGTTTCTTGCCTGACTTTTGTATACTGGGTCACCATATGGCAACAAAATTACTCACACACACACACACACACACACACACACATGAGTGTGTGATGAATTCTCCCATTGATCTTGTAGTAGAAAGAAAGAATTTTAAATTATTATTTAGTGCAGGAATTGTTTTAGTCTTTGGAGTTTTGAATTTATATATTTCATCCAATGAGAATGACTGATGCCATTCTGCCTGGGTCACCTCACTGGGCAACATAAAAGCTGTGTATTGCTCCCTCAACCTCTTCTCTTCCTCATTTGCTAGTAGCAGGACAGACCAGTCTTCACAAGGGGAGAGCATTCTCTCTCTTTTTCTCTTACCCAAGCCAATTCCAGCAGCAGACTGGTGGACATTTTCATCACAAGAGAGCACATTCTCTCTGTGACTCTTCTCAACAATTCCAGCAGCAGTAGCACATTCAACTTTTGGTCCAGTGTTCCTTTAGGAGTTCATTCCTTCATCATTTATTCATTCCTCCTAAACCCGCTGGTCCTTGAAACTTCAAGGTTAGATGTTTAATTCTGGCTCTATCATTTACAACTGTTTTCTTCCATGTACAAACTCACTGTATAATGGTAATCTTTCTGTCTGTCATTAAACTTCTTGAAACTCATCAATATTCTCGTCCTCATGCCTGTATTTCCTTTCTTGTTAATGTAATCCTATTTACCAACCCCTCCGCTTGGGCAGGATATGACACAAGGTCAATTTTTAAGCGGAGTTTAACAGGTTTTAATTCAGAGTTTTCCTTCTCCTAGACTAGTTGCCTGGCCAAGGCTGAAGAACCTAGTCTGTCCTACTATTTACCCATAGTTGAAGGAAGAATAATTGGCTTCATACCTTTCCTAAGAGTATAAGTGCTATGTGAAATGCAATCAGTCTCGTCCAGGATTTGAACTCGAGTCGCCGTGTTTATTTCCTATGATGATAACAATTACACCACGGGCACCTCCATTCTGGTTAATGTAATAGAGCAGACTACAATTTGCCCTTTAATTAAAATCTCAATGTATGAATGCTTTGTAATTCAATTTAAAGATGTAAATCATTAGACTATGCAGGTGATCTGTTTATAGAGGTGAAGGCTTATGTGCGACCAGCTACACTTTTTGGGTTAGCTAATAATGAAAGAAAGGTGCATGTATGTGTCACGGATTCCCTGACAAACAATCCTCGAGTTTTTAATTCAGAGTTTTTTCTTCTTCAAGATACTATTTACCAACCCCTCCGCTCGGGCAGGATATGACACAAGGTCAATTTTTAAGCGGAGTTTAACAGGTTTGAATTCAGAGTTTTCCTTCTCCTAGATTAGTTGCCTCACCAAGGCTGAAGAACCTAGTCCGTCCTACTATTTATCCATAGCTGGAGGGAGAATAAGGGGGTTCATACCTTTCCCAAGGGTATTTGCCCGAAAGTGAACGTAATAGCACGACTGGAGTACGAACTCGCGTACTACGATTCCGCAGTTCATCGCTTTAACCATTACACCACTTCAAGATGAGAGAGCTCAGTCTACCCTATTATTTTCCCCTTGGAAGGGAAGAAATGAATTCATGCCATTCCTATGGGCATTAATGCAATATGAAGCACAGAAAGCTTTGCTTAGGATTTAAACCATTATGTTGCATGCTACCCATATATATGTGCATGAGTGTGTGTGGATGTTTGTACTTTTACAGCTTGTTTCTCTTCTTTTCATAAATGTAGTTTTATTTATTGGAATATTTTCTTATAACTGAACTGGAATACACTTAAGCAAGTGCATGTCAATACCAGATAATTAAAGTATATTTATTATATATGTATACAAATTCACAAAGATAAAAACATATAGTCTTGTTAATAAGAGTTGTGTGTTCATATTTTTACATGTTAACACACCTGTGCTCCACTTTTCGGTGTTTCAGTCAACATTGTCCAATGAGATTCCTACGTCTTCTGGTTTCCTTTACCACTTCCTTTTCTTTTCTTTTCTTTTTTTTTCTTTTGGTTTTTGTTCTTATCTTTTAATCATTCTCATTTTATTTCATCTTTAGACTTAGCATATTTCTTTGTCTTTTCCCTTTTCCCTCCCGTCTTTTAAGTCTGTACAATTCAAAAATGTTTCATGAGTATTTAGACAATTTGAAGCATGACCTTTTTAGTTTTATTTGGTCTTTTTTGACAAGTGTCTCTTTGCCTTGCTAGTTCAAAGTATCAACAGCAACAACAATCATAATCCTCTATTCTTCATTAAAGATTTTTCTTTTTCATCACTTGCTTAAGTTCCCTTTTTTTGTTTTCTTGTTTCTTTCAGTCATTTTTATCATTTGAAGGAAGAGCTAAGAATAGTTGTAGTAGTAGTAGTAGTCATGGTGATGATTGTTAGATCTTCTAATTCCAATTATTACTATGACTACTACTATCATAAAATCAAGGAAAGGTGAAAAGATTGCATTGTGGGGATTGTGCTAATAGTGATCTTTGACTTAGAAATGATTATCATCATTATCATTATTTAGAGTGTCATTCATAGAATAATGATTCCTGTTCAACTTCCATATGTGATTCCTAAACATGCTCTTAAGCTAAATATGGCTTGATTCAGTAGTTATTTTTAAAAATCATAATTTATTCTATTAAAATTTATGTTGTCTTCAACTTAAGACCAAATAATGCTACATTTTCTCAAAGCTTCAGTACTTTTTTCAATATCTAAACATTATCCTTCAGACACTAATGGAAAATAAAATTGCAAAATTTTGAATATGAGTTTCAGTTTACTTAAGATTTCATATATACAGTTTCCCCAAAAGAAGGAGGAGGGTATATCAATAGTAATCAGAACCAGTATTATTATCATTATTACTCTGTATATCCTCCTTGGGTTTTAACATAGTTTTGTACTCTTTGTTACAGTCAATGTACTGATGTGAACATTGCTATGTCATAAGTTGACCAAAAACCTTGAAAATTTGATTAGATATCTATCATCACCTACCATGCATATATTGTGCTGACATCAAAATTAGTATCATCAGGGTATCGCAATTTTTTTTCCTCAGTCTGTATTTGCCCAACCCCTCAACCAGAAGCAGGATACAACAAAAAATCAATTTTTGAATAGAGAACAACTGGTTTGAATTCAGAGTTTTCCTTCTAAGCTGGTTACCATACCATGATTAAAGAACCCAGTCTATCCTATCCATAGCTGAGGGGACTATCATTGGATTCCTGCCTTTCCCAAGGATATTAGTATGACGAGAAAGGCAAACAGTCATGTCCAGAATTTGAATTAGCATCTCCTAGTACATTTTTTAGGACAATAATCATAATGTCACAAGTGCCTTTTCTCATCAGTCTATTTGGTAGCAATGTAATTTTGTTTCTACTTTCTTCTGATTCCTGGTCTATTTTGCCGTAGATTCCCATGTTTTCAGGATAATAAGAATGCATATTTTACACATATACACACATGAATAAGATTCATACATAGATATAAGTTATTTAAATACAAAAAAATAATGATATATCTCTGAGTATATTTTTAGCACCTTACAATGCAGTTCATAAGGTTTCAATTTTCATGATGAGTTAAAAATTCCTTGTCTAATTCACTGTACAAAGCTAAATACCATGATGAACAGATCTTTTTTTTACTTGTGATGTTACATATGGATCATGGCCAGAAGATCAAGGGAGTTAAGAAACTTAGTCACCATAAAGTGTTGACGTTTATACCTACATACACTATACCTGATACTGATCACTCTTTATCTATAAATAATGGCAATCTAAAACATATATATATCTATATAGAATATTAAAAGTCATAAAACTTAGGTTTCACAATTTGCTGTCCCCAAAGAATAGCAGAAGGAATTAATTCAATATTAATTGCATATTTATAGAGTATTCTGGACTTGTTTTTAGTTTTTACTTCATAAATACATTATTTTTTATAATACATATAATTCAAAATGTGGATATTGTTGTTTGGGTGAATCTGTGGCACAATTTATGTTGCATCTTTCAGTTATCAGTTTATTCTAAAATGTGTGGCTTGTTCTACAAAGACCTTTACCATCATAAGCAAGTCACCTGCATAGGTAGTCTAATGGCTCATATCTTTAACTGAACTATTAGGATCTCATACAGTAAGAATGACAGGAAAGGTCATATATATATATATATATATATATATATATATATAGGTCATTCAAAAGTTCTAAGCCTCACCCAGAATGAAGAACTGTTGTGGTAAAACAAGAAAAACTAATTCAGATTTTTCTAGTTTTATAAAACTGGTTGTGTGTTGCCACAACAAAAATATTCAGAAATGCTCTTCTTTGTGGATGAGACTTAAAATTTTTTCAACAACACTCATATGATGAAATTCTGTAGCCAAGTGATAAGCAAAACCAATATTTTTTTTCAAAATGATCTTTTTCATACATTTAAACCAATGCATTATTTTACTATTCATATATATATATATATATATATATATATAGTACCTTTGCTGTACATTTTAGTTTCAGCATTGATATATATATATAGGCATTCCTTTGCCAGTTAAATTGGATTTTTACCTGTACCATTATAAACATTTTTTTTCATTACAAATTATGCTCATGGAGGTGTCCATGGTGTAATGGTTAACGTCTTAGGAAATGGACACGGCGACTCGAGTTCAAATCCTGGACGAGAATGATTGCATTTCACATAGCACTAATGCCCTTGACAAAGGTATGAATCCAATTATTCTCCCTCCAGCTATGGGTAAATAGTAGGACAGACTGGGTTCTTCAGCCTTGGTGAGGCAACTAGTCTAGGAGAAGGAAAACTCTGAATTCAAACCTGTTAAACTCTGCTTAAAAATTGACCTTGTGTCGTATCCTGCCCGAGCAGAGGGGTTGGTAAATAGGATTACAAATTATGCTCATTGGTTAATTTTAAAGCATGAGAAAGGGGGAGTCCCCATGGTATAATAACTAATGAGCTGAACTGCAACCTAAAAGTAAGCAAGTTCAAACTCCAGTCATGCTATTATATTCACTTTTAGACTACTAGCCTAGGGAAAGGTATTGGAGACATGTGCTCTAGGTATGAGGTAAATAACATCACTGCTGTTCTTCTACAAGGATGGCTTTGGCATTAAATAACCCATGAAGGTTAATGTGCCATTAAATAAAGAAACCAAACCAAATTAGAGTATGAAATATGAAAATAACCGAAAAAAAAAATCCCAATAGCGTTTTATAAACAAGGAAAGGTAATTAATTCAGTTAATATTTCACTTTGTATTTACTCGATTTTAAGGTAAACATCAAACATTAACAAAATCAGTGACAATGCTATTTTTAATTAAGTATTGACTATCTATGAACATGTTTTATACTTTTATGTTTTAAAATAGGAAGCAGCAGAAAGAGATAACAGAATATTTTTTATTAGGAGTTTATGAGTCAGTCTCAACTTATCTTGACGTTTTCGCATTTTAATTATTCTCTATAAATAAGCTATATAAATGACTTCTAATCATAATGACTTCAGAATGATGACATGTGAAAAGCCCTGAAATACTAACAAAATTAAGTCTTCCTCATTATCCCAATAGGAGCAAGTTGCATTTGCAGTTTCATGTTTTTTTTTTCCACAGCCCTTTTTCTTGCTTTGTGAAAACTTGATTATGTTCAATCCATCTAATACAATTACAAGAGTGAATCAAAAGTTTTGCAATATTTTATATGTGCAAACTTGCAGCACATATATCATGTGACGGAAGCAGTTCTAAGTACCCACTGAGGTTGGTAGTATCATGTTAGCTGGTGTGTTGACATGTTGTTCATTCCTTCAATCCATGTATGATTTGAAAGCTGCACAGATGAACATGCAATGTAGTCTAATTCAGGAACTTATGATTTAAAAGTTTAAATTAGGCCATAACATCACAGGCATTTGTGGTGCAAAAGATGAAGGTGCAGTTGATCACAGTACCATGACCAGATGGTTCAAGAAATTCCTCTCAGGTTGTAAGAACCTAGATGATCAAGATAGGTAAGCCTGAACCATGGATTCTGAGGTAGTGCTCTAAGTCATAGAGGTATATCTAGCATGTAGCACTCAAAGAGTATCAGGTCATCTCATCATCACAAACATCTGGAGATGATAAATTATGCTTCAAGTTACCAAAATACTGCAAAACATTTGACTCAACTTGTATAGAATATAAAAAGATGTATATATATATATACCTGAAAAAAATTAGTTTATTGTTGTTTAGCTTATTAGTTATTCAATGTTTATTCTCATGTTTTGAAAGTCATTTATATAGCTTATTTGAAGAAAATAATCAAACTACAAAATGTCAAGACAAGTTAAAATTGACTCATAAACTCTTAAAAAAATAGTCTTATCTTATGCAGTCTCAATGTATAAAAAAATCTCTCTTATATGTTTGTGTCAACCAAGAGTGAGACCAATTATATGAAATGATACTGAGCTGAACAGTAAGGAGATATATAGATCACAAGATTAGTCTTAGGTTAATAGGGTTCTGTCCCTATCTATTTCTCTACTCAACTCTCTTTGGCTAAATAAGCAGTATTTTCCTTTCTTTCTCTTGTCAGTTTTAATTTTGGCTTCCTATTAATCAGAGGGCATGTGAGAAGACAGTTTTCAGTATTATCACTGTCTGACACCTTGTAACAATTGTTTGAAAGAGAAGATGGTACTCTTATCTATCATCCTCAAAACATTAGTATCAAGGCTTACTAAGCTTAACATAGTAAGGTGTAAAGTAAAGTAAGTAAAGCTGGCAACCATAGTCGAGAGCAACCACAAGGCTCCCTTTTCAATTGCTACTACACCAAGGTGTAGGAGAGGGCGCTACTCCTTTCCCAGGATTGCTCCACTTTACTCTTGATATGTACCTTATATTGCTGAGTGTTAAGCAAGGAGGTATCAAGTACCATTTTTAAAGTCTTTGGTATGACATGACCTGGGATTGAACCCTGGTCTTCTGGACCATTGGCAAACAGGTGCAAGATCACAAATAAGGAGCACTCATTGAAGGTTCAATTCACCTTAGTATGAATGATACACTAAACTAATTTACGATCACTCCATAGTGTTAAAATTAGCATAAAACTAAACGATACTTTATCCCTTAGTATTTTTTTAAAATGTTGACTTTCATTTTATCTTAGAGTCATTATTAATTTTCTGACTTATTGTCAAGGTTGACTACGAAGACAACAGTTTTCAGCTCCTACTGCTTGGCATTTAAAGAAGTTAGAGGAGAATGCCTTGAGAAAAATTCTCACTTATCCACTATTTAGCATTAATTATCATGGCAAACCAGTGACAGGATATTTTGCTGAAATATCTGATGATGAGGTAGTATGGGAAGAAGTAGATTCAGGCCTTTTTCAAAGGCATTATTGAACATGAACATCATTGACAGGAATTCAGACAAATTCTGTTTTCTTTTTTAATTATTGTTACATGATGCTATACCTCCTGTTGCAACTAATATGGCAATTATTCTTCCTAACTTGTATCTCTTTATCATTGTTCATTAAGCTTCATATCACATATTAGTAATACACTTGCAATATATTGTTTTTTTATGCAGCTAGAAACCTTTCAGTGTGTGTTGCTTACATTAGGCGAACCAAAAAATAAAAAACAAACAATATATATAAAAAATTATTCTGCAAATACAATTTATAAACTTTCAATGTGCTGAGAGATACAATTTTTGATATCATCTGGTGAATAAACCAATCAAAATAAGATACTTCATTGTTTCATCAAAAGTTGAAGAAGTCACACACAAAACCCCCAAAAAATCTTCAATATATCAGCAATAATCAGATGTATTTAATAAAGGACCCCTTTTTTTTCTTTTTATGAAACATTTCGTGATTTTCCAAATTTTAATTCTGTAATTTATTTCTTTTTCATTTAAAAATTCATCCTGAATGAATGAATATTAATTCTCATTTAAGAATTAATTTGGGTTCGTTTGAGTCACATAAACCTGAAAATTGTCTTTTACTCATGTAGAGTTTGCTTAAAGCCACATACACTATTTTCCTCTTTCATTGCCATTATTTTATTTCTGCTATTTATTTTTTCTATTGCTTTTCTACTAATTTACATTTGCTCATGAAGACAGTCTTTATAATCTGACACATAGTCATTAATGGCATTTTGATCTAAAATATTTGGTATATCATTTTTAAGCTATGATTAATATTCACACTAAAGAGAGTATATTGACGAGGAAGGAGATTATGTTAAAAAATTACTTTTGACAAAAAGAAGCATTTTTTCAGCATTAGACTATAGACTAAATGAGGCACTTCTCTCTCTCTCTCACTCTCTACATATATATATATATATATATATATATATATATATGGGGGTGGTGAGAGAGTGTGCTTCATCCCTAGTTCATTTTTCATTGTTTCTCTCATAGTATATCAACTATTGTGTAAAAACTGTTCTTCTGACTATGACTGAAGGTTGAAACCAGCTGAGAACAATTAAAAAATAAATAGCAGAAAAGAAAGATTCTATTTGTCTTATCACTTTTATGTACAGGGTGTCCCCAAAAAGTTGACATCATTTTAAATGCAATCATCTTGATAACTACCAAGTCTCTAGCTCAATGAAATTGAATAGTTTAGGTGTTGACCATCATAAGTTTATTCTGTAAGTGTTCAATATATGCACAGTTTGTGACAGCACACATCAAGTCGATAGTTAAGCTCTTGACAAACACGCTGTAGCATGTCTCTGGTAACATTATCCAGTGCAGAAGTGATTCTCTGCTTAAGTTCATCAATGCTAGCAGGAAGGGGGAAGATATAGACCAATCCCTTCACATATCCCCATAAAAAGAAACCACAGCGACCATTTCATCAGAAAACTGTTATCATCTCCACCAAGCTCAGTCTATCTCTCTGGTAGATTCTCTTTGAGACAAGTACGTACTATCCTCTTCCATAAAATATAAAATCTTGATCTGTTTCTATACATTCTTTGAAGTTATTTCAACAAGAATTGCCAAAATTATTGCCCTGCAAAAGGATGTTAAATTTTTTTGGGACACCCTGTGTGTGTCTATATATATATATATATAGCTGCTCAATATCATTGACAGAGCATATATTTAAGTAAGGATAGCATATATATAACGTCAATGTTGCTTGGAAACTAGCAGTTTTTTGTCTATGCATTTATCAGACCAATGCAGATGTGTGAAACTGACAGTTAACAAACACTGTTGACTCTATATCTATGTTATCCAAACCATACATACATTTATATATTACCAATAAATAGAGCAAAGTGGGCTCTCAAGCTTTGCTTGGACTGGTATAAAAGAAAGAAAAACTTTGATTTCTAGCCAACTAATATATTATGATTGTTGGGTGTCAGAAAGAAAGTTTGATTTGGGTTTATAGCATATCAACCATTGTAGGTTCAATGTCAAATCCTTTCAAATGATGTCAAAATATATTTTTTAGAAAATGTTTTTAAATGGACCTAAACTCATTTTTTGACACAGTTAAATGGTTTCACTTATTTTTATCTGATACAAATAATTCTATTAACTATTAATCATTTGTTTATAACAATTCGATTAAACATCAGTCATTTACACACAGTTAAATCATCAAATAGTTCTATTTCAAACAATTCAGATTTTAAAAAGTACAGTTAGTCTTACCCTTCTCTAGAGATGCAGTTGGTGTATTCTGACTGAGCCACCACTCATTTTTAAATGTAAAAGCAGTACTATTTTGAGCAATTCAGTTTTGCATAAGTACACAGTTTAGTTCTATTTGACCCATAGATAGGACTCTATCAGGTGCTATCACTCCAGGCCAAAGTGAACCTGGGAGTGATGGCAATAAAAATGTACTCCACATTCCCAGAGCCTCACCATCAGACTGTTTAGTGTCATATCCAGGACACTAGTCTTGGGTGACAGAGTAAAGGTCATTTATTTTCCATGTCTTATAAACCTTGTACTTTTGTCTTCATTAAAACATTAACCATGAGTAGAAGAGTTGAACAGACATAGTTCTGTAGACAGTTGTGAATTCAAACCATAAAGGCAAAAGAAAACCACTTCACTATCTTTCCCAAGAACAATCATGGTAATTCATAGTTTACTGTAAACAGCCATGATCATCCAAACCCTGAATGTAAATAACACTTCCCTTCCATTTTACAATGAGATGAGAGCAGGGAAAAGTAAATTCATACCTTTTCCCAGAATCTGAACTTGGTATATAATGTCCACCTTATATTACAAGAACACACACACACATCACTACTGTTAGCTTATTATTAAAGTTTGTTAATAATTTTCTGAGTTGAAATTAAGAAGGATGAGTCCATGTAAGCATAGAAGCTAATGTACTCGACTGAGGCATCTTAGTATATGAGTTTGAATTCCATTTATGCTATTACATTCACTTTTGGACTAATACCCTTGGGAAATATATGAACACCCCACCCCACCCCTTATAGTTCCAGCTATGGGTTAAGTAGTATTATTGCTATTCTTCTACAAGGATGGTTTTGGCATTAAATAACCTACAAAGATTGATATACCATTAAACTAAGACACCAAACCAAACCAAACCTGTGTTGAAATTTTTATTTTTCATTTACCTACAGCTAATGTTGAGATTTTGCTTTGCCTTGCTTGAATATATAGTAATGAGTATCACTAGCCTGGCATTTGATAGCAGCCTTGAGCTAATTATTAGTTTATAACTGTTTCTTGTTCACCTTTTTATTGTTTACTGGTTGTTTATCTACTGTTTTTGTTAATCCAATTTTAGCAAAAAGTTTATAGGAGATTTTGTTAAATGTTTAGCATTTGAGCATTGATTTTTTTTATTTTTAAGTTTAAAAAAAACAAACAAACTTGGAGCACCCCCCCACACACACTTTCTAAATTCTTCTTATTTGATCTAGTTCCTTGTATCTTAAAACAATTTCAGAGTCTCACTTTTGGGGAATTTTTTAATTCTTTTTTTTTATCTAAATTTTTTTTTTTTTTAGGGTGCAAGGAGGGAAATTATTTCTTATTGTTTCCTTGTTTTTCTGGTTAATCCAAACATTGTTCCAGCTAAGCACTCAGTGATAATGAGTGTGAAAGCAAATTGGGTTTCAAACAAAGTCAAACTGCTGAGTTCAGACTGTAATTTGATCAACAACGGACTGAATGAAATTAATCAGAGAAATGGTAAGAAGTGAAGAAAGTGAAAAATAATTTGAAACAAGTTTGATCTGAATTTTGTGCAGATCCTGATTTGTAATGCTTGCAATTTGTGTTTAAGTGCACACACATTGGTCTTTTTTTAGTGTGTACGATAGCACAGAGGTTTGATTACTTAACTTGTGTTGTTGAGGTCTAGAGATCAAACCTTGATGTCAAAAGAACAAATATCAATTTTATTTATCAGTTAATTTGCTTTCTGTTATATACCCAATCTATGAACATTAATGAGTATGTCCCATTCCTTATAAATACGTTGGACACTTTTGTGAGGGGTTGAAAATATACTAAGTAGTCACCACCAACAGTGGTTTACCTTCTTCATGCTGCTGGCATGTATTGTATTTTGCTAATGTTATAAAGGTTTCCATTTCATTTCCAACCTCTGTTTTGGTTATTTCTCATTCAGTAACCTTTTGTTAGGTTACAACACTTTCGTAACAAATTTGGCTTCATTTTGTTAAATATTGGAGACAGCCAGTAAGGAGTGAATGAATAGTTTTTGCCATATTTGAATACTGTGCTTTGATGGAGCATTAGATAGATGACAATTTAGGATGTCATGTCTGCTATGGATTATTTTTTTGCTAATGAGATCCAACCTCTGTAACACTGATGGAAAAAGTGTGTTGATGACAAGGAGAACTATGTGGAAGAATAAACTTCATTTGGTTACATTCCATGAGAGTATATTCATCATCCAATGAACTTTTCAGCCAATCCTTGTACATGTGTGTGTGGGGGTGGATATATATATATATATATATAATACAGATATGCATATATATAGATTTATATAAACATTCATATACATACACACACACACACACACACATATATATATAGAGAGAGAGGCATTTGTGTTGTAATAATTTCCGTCAGAAAATGGACACAGCAACCAAAGTTCAAATTTTGAACTAAGTTGTTTGCATTGCACATAGCACTAATACCCAGGAAAAATATCAATCCAACCATTCTCTCTCCAGCTATGGAAAAATAGTAGGGCAGACTGGGCCCTTTATGGCAATCAATCTAAAAAAAGGAAAACTCTGAATTCAAACCTGTTAAACTCCATTGTCTTATCCTGCATGAGGTAGAGGAGAGGGTAAATACACTCACATACCTGTATATATTTATATATGAAGTGCCTTCAATAAGTTTCCAGACTTTTTTTGTACAGGCATTTAAAATTGCCGTAGACTCTTGAAAATTCACTATGTTATTGCTATATATCTTATGAGATGACTGACCAATTTTTTATGATTTCAGGTTCGAATGAACAGCTACAGCAGCAATTGGAATACACGCTACAAAAATGCAATCTGGCCGTGAGGACACTTTAGAAGAACAATATGCAATAAAATTCTGTTTTAAACTTGGAAAAAATGCCACAGAAATGTATGGAATGCTTCAGACTGCTTTTGGAGCATCTTGCATGAATCAAGCATCTGTTTTTTGAGTGGCATAAGAGGTTCATGGAAGGCAGGGAGTCTGTGAGGGATAATGAGAGGTGTGGGAGGAGTAAAGAAGTCAGAACACCAGAGTTGATTGGCCAAATAATGAATTTCATGGATAAGGACTGTCATGTGTCAATAGAGACAATAAATGCACAGTTTGATGTCAGTGTGGGAACTGTACACACAATTATTCGCGAGGAACTGAAGATGCAAAAGATTTGCGTGAAGTTTGTCCCAAGGGTGCTCAGAGAAGATCAGAAAGAAAGACATTGTCATGACAGCAGGGAGATGGTCGAGCTGATCAATTCAGATCCCACAGTTCTTGATGCTCTGGTGACCTGCGATGAAAGCTGGATCTACTGCTATGACCCAGAGACCAAGAGACAGAGTTTCCAGTGGAAGCATGCTAGCTCTCCCAGACTCAAGAAGGCCAGACAGAGCAAATCCACCTACAAACTTTTGAGGATCCCTTTTTTTGACAGCACTGGCATGATCTACATGCACTGGGTTCCCAATGGATTGTCAACAAGGAATACTATGTTGAGGTTTTAAGGGAGTTCAGGAAGAGATTCTATCGGAAGAGGCCAGCACTCTTCAAATCAGGTCAGTGGAATTTCCACCAGGACAATGCACCAGTCTACAACTCCATCCTTGTCACAGACTATTTGACCAAGATAGGCATCAACACAGTTCCTCACTCTCCCTATAGTCCAGACCTTGCTCCCAGTGACTTTTGGTTATTCCCTAAGCTCAAGGAAAAACTTAGAGGCTGTCATTATGAGACAATTGAGGAGATGAAAGAGGCTGTGACAAAGGTCATTGACATGCTCACACAAGAGGACTTCTATGGGACCTTCCAGAAGTTGTTGGAATGGTACAACAAGTGCATTGCAGCTGGAGGAGATTACTTCGAAGGGGACTAGAGTTTCATGTGTGTACTATCAATAAAAGTGCCCATACGAAAAAAGTCTGGAAACTTATTTAATGAGCCTTGTAGATATATGAGGAGTGCTGACAATTTTGTGGGCCAACTAATAAGAGAATAATTTTTTTTTCTTTTTTGAATTTTTGGAGAGAAGTGATATGCCAAGATGGATATGTGGAATAGTATGGTTATACATCATTCTTTTTTTGGTTTACTTGGGCTTATAACTTTTCAGCGACCCTTAATGTATATACATATCTGCAGACACCTTTTGGTGAGATGAAAAGCACAAAAATTAGTATATGGCAGAATTTAATACAATACTGCTGTTGTTCATTTATTTTTTGCCTTTACTTTCAATTCAAGAATTCCACTCAAATAGAGAGAGAGAGAAAGATCAGTCAGTTGTGTTCTACAGTAGATTAACCTTTGTAGATTATCTAAAGCCAAATCCTGTTTACACAAACATACACACACATATATTAAACATATATGATTTATAAACCAATAGTTTGTTGGTAACAGTTGAAACAAGCCAGAGCTCATTTGTTTGCACACAGTTAAATGGCTGGTTTCAAGTATTGCTATTTAACACTATTTAACATTATTCATTCATTTGCACACAGTTAAATGGTTTCAATTATAGAAAATGATTGAATATTTCTGTTTGACCAATAGATGGGACTAACAGGTATTACCACTCTAGGTCAGAGTGGACCTGGGAGTAATGGCAATGAAGGGATACTGCACATCCCCACCATCATATGCAGTTTAGTGCTATATCCAAGATACTCATTGGTGGGGTGATCTTACCCCTGCAAAGATACAGTCAGTGTATTCTACAGCTCCAGCCGACTGGGCTGAGAGAGAGATGAAATGTTGTATTCTGTCATAGTTATGTTTTTTTTTAACTTTGGTGCTGTTTTGACCTCTGAACAAATAATCACTGCAGATAACTAATCTCTGATTGGTTAATATATGAAACTGTCAATGATCATTTAAAACTTTATTATTAGAGATTCATTTCAGGGTGCCAATAGTCACTCAATAATGTTAGAAAAATTTCTCAAAGTCAATTACTCCACTAATCTCTAATCTAATATTTTCACCTAATTTGCAGAGGTCAAAGTTGATGAAAGGTCAAAGTCTGAAAACAAATGCATTTATACAATGGATATTATCTAAATCTTCCTGCTTTTCCTCTTTTTTTAAAAAAATATTATATTTTGATTTTGATTTCTGATCTTTTGTTTTGTGTAAAAAAATTGGGATAATTATCTTTGGATACAATGACCAATGAAGGTTTTGAGTTGACTTGTCTGAGCAGATAATGCAATCCCATTAACATTACATCTGTCCTTTGGGATTTTGCATTTATAAAGGACTTATAATTTTAACAAATTAGAATTTATTCATTAAGGCTTATAAGGAGGAGTCCCCATGGTATAGTGGCTCACTTGCTGGACTGTGATATTATAGGAAGTGAGCTCAAACTTCAGTTACACAATTATGTTCACTTTCAGACTAATATTCTTATCTCCCACTAGCTATAGGTTAAATCATACCACTACTGGTCTTCTAGAAGGATGGCTTTGACATTAAATAACCCATGAAGGTTGATATGCCATTAAACCAAACCAAATTTAGGCTTATACATTCTTTATTGTAAAGATCAGATGGCTTTGTTAACTTTCACACTTCTCATCCTGAAGATGTAATTTCCACTATCCCCTTGAGCATGTATATTGCAATTCCATCAGTTTTTTCAATAAACTATCCATTGCTGGAATTCTTCATGTTTGACTGTGTCAAGCACCTCCTGTCTGTATCTATTCAAACTTGTTGAAACAACTAGAATTTAATATTTTGGGTGACCAGAGAAGAGCTGCAAGGAATGAGATCAGGAGAATAGAGGAAGTAGAGTAGTCTTGTTTGTAGGAAGGCAAGAATTGTAGAAGAAAGAAACAAAGTTTGATGTATCAGTAGGAATATTATTATGATGAAGAGACCAGTTATTGTTGTTCTGTTTGTCTGGATGTTTGAACTGAATGCTGTCTCTTAGAGGATTAAATTTCTTGTAGAGAATGCCTTGGATATTTTTGTTTGATGATGTTGCCATCAACTTGTTTTTGTTTATTTGTTTTATTTATCTTTTCTTTTTTTTTTTTTGGAATGGTAATTTTTGAAACTGCTGTTTTGTTTTAGAAACATATCCATAAACATAAGGTTCATGTCTACTTTTGTCTTTGAGTCACTTGCAGAAATTGCATGATATTCTTTTTGGTCATTGCTCCAAAAAATCTCAGCACAAATTTTTCAATTCCATGTTTCATTTTGAAACAATTTGTCAAAATGCATTGTTTGGTTTGGTTTATTCATTCAATAGCATATCAATTCCATATGGGTTATTTAATGCCCAAATCTGATTCATTCATGAATGTTTGATTATAATCATAATCATTTCTATTTGGTTTAGTTTATTTAATGGTATATCAATTTCATATGGGTTATTTAATGCCAAAATATGATTCATTAATGAATGTTTCATTATATAAACTTCCATGAACTAATTCTTAATCATAACTATATTTTCCATGTTCCATTATTTTGTTTTTTATTAATTGTACTTTTTCGTCAATAATCATTTGCTTGAACACATTTGTATGGTTTCAAGTATTGGCCTAGTGGGTAGAGTGTTCACCAATGGTCCAGGAGACCTGGGTTCAATCCCAGGTCGTGTCATACCAAAGACTTTAAAAATGGTACTTGATACCTCCTTGTTTAACACTCAGCAATATATGGTATGTATCAAAGGTACAGTGGAGCAATCCAGGGAAAAGAGATGTGCCCTCCCCTACAACTCAGTGTAGTAGCTATTGAAAAGGGAGCCTTCTGGTCACCCTCAACTACGGTTGCTAACTTTACTATTTCAAGTGTTCTTATCTAATACTAATCCTTTATGCACAACCATATGGTTTCAAGTATTACTATTTGATACTAAAAGTATTAATGATTTTCAAAACAGATCTATTTAACCCATAGATAGGACTTTAACAGGTACCATCATTCTAGGTCAGAGTAGACCTGGGAGTAATGGCAAGGAAGAGGTACTCCACACTTCCCAGAGCTCCCAAACTGGAACCTCACAACTAGATATAGTTTAATGTCATACTCTGAACACCTTTTTTTTGAGTGGGAGGGGTCTGACCCCTCTGCAGGGAATATAATCTGCATATTTTGGTATATATGCCAACAGTGCTAAAATGCATTCAGTTGTTTCGTGTTCAGATATTTTTCAATCTGCCATTTTTAGATGAAGATGAAAATTGCCAAACCATTACAATAGACTTATTGAAACACTCATAAACCATAAATAATGCCTTTCAGATTATGTGCTGTTGGTAAACTCATTTAGAAAAATACTTCTAATAAATAAATAGTTTCAGCAAAAGATAACTTAAATAAAAAGCAGGATTTCTTCTGCTTTTATCATTTATTAATCAAATGTAGCTTGTCAACAGCACATGGACATGATGCATGTTATTCCATACTGAGGTTGAAAGCTATATGAGAATTATACCTGTTTAAATAGAAATAAGCTTTTACTGAATTATACATTCAATTAAATATCTAGATCATGACATTAAATTACATCAGGTGGTGAGGCTACAATTCTGGAGTTCTGAGGAGTCAGAGTCATCCTGAAAATTATTATATATATATATATATATACATCATCATCATCATCAACATCATGTCGCGCTTGTAGCACGGATATCCCTGACCCTCTCTCGCCACTCCTCCCTATCGTTCATCGCACTTGGCAGGTCTTCAGGACAACATCCCGTATCCTCACATAGCTGCTGAATGTATGTTCATGCTGGTCGTCCTGCTTTTGCACGGCCATGTATGGGGGTCCATAAGAGTACATCTCTTATGAGTTCGTCCCTGCTTACTGCTGGATATATATACATAACTGTGACAAACAATTTATTATTATTATTATTCTCCTTTTAAGTTTTTCACACCAGCTTTTATTGATTGTATTTCACTTGCAAGTCTCCTCAGGCCTCTGGGACTTTTCTCAGTATTATGGCTAATCTCAGCAATGCAGTAGTTTGAATGGTCTCGGTTCGTCTTTTGATTTCCCACTCTTCCAGTTCCCTTTCCAAGCCTTTGGGGTCTGTTCCAAGCAGTCCAATTACATTTGGTATCACTATCACCCTCATGTTTCACAGCTTTCTTAGTTCTCTGGCAAGGTCTAAGTACTAATCTCTCTTTTCACCTTCTTTGATTTTCACTCTGTTGTCTGCTAGGACAGCAAAATCCACTGTATAGCAAGTTCTCGTTTTTGTTAAATATTGGTAGATCTGGTCTTTTGCTGGGATTAGATGATCCATTTGTATCTCAAATTTTATGCAACTTATTCTCCAGGACAGATTCTGGTTTGTGTATGTACCATTTGGTTGTATGATCAAATTTCAATTTCTTGCACAAATCCCAGTGGATCACCTTGCCCACCCAGTCATGTCTAGTCTTATACTCCTTTTGCACTTGGTTTGCTACATTTACTTTTTATGTAATTAATCATTTTGTCTTTGTTACCACATAACCTACTCTTGCTATTCTCTTGCGTATTATCGATTTTTGCTTTGATATAATTAGTTCATATGTCATCATTTTGTGCTGCTATTAGAAGAGATCTAGTTTCTCTCCTAAGGTTTCCCTTTCATAGTTCTGTCCAGGTCTTCTCATGTGAGATTTCATCAGTTTGTTGCTTGAAATGTACATACAGTTGTTTTCTTCCCATTTATGTTTCAGGGTGTCCTTGTGGTGTAATGGTTAAAGTGATGGACTGCGGAATCATGGTAAGCAAGTCCAGGTGTGCTATTACGTTCACTTTCTGGCAAATCCCCTTGGGAAAAGTATAAACCCCCTTATCCTCCCAGCTATGGGTTAAATAGTACCACTACTTCTCTTCTAGGAGAATGGCTTTGGCATAAAATAAGCTACAAAGGTTGATATGCTATGAAACAAAGCAACCAAACCAAACCATTTATGTTTCCTGGTTTTTGTTGTTATTCTGTTTTTCCTTATGTTGTCAGTGCTATTACTAGCTGTTGTAATTAGTCTTCTTTTGCTCTTTAATGTAGTCCTTGAGTCCTTCTATTGATGCATTCATACAATCTTCAATGCTGGTGAGTCCTCTTCCTCCTTCTTTTCTTAACATATAGTCTATGTCATCTCTCAAATTTATGTCCTTGTGCATTGTCATCAACTTTCTTGTCCTCTAGTTCATTTGTCTCAGTTCCTTCCTTGTCCATTGTAAGAATGGTCCCTAATATCTTACAAAGGGGACTACCCAAATGTTTATCCCTTTGATGAGATTTCTGCTGCAGAGCTTGGTTTCAAGAAAATTTCTCATTCTTCAAAAGTACTCTTTTCTTATTTTTTCTTTGATTTCCACTTGTTTGATGGTGTCCACTTCCAATATTCCCAAGTACTTATAATTTTCCTTTTCTCAAAGCATTCTGATTCTTTCTTGATTTGAGAGTTCTATTTCTTCTGTTATTTTATTTTTACTACTTCTCCTTATAAACATGGCACATTTTTCTATGTCACTTTCCATCCCTACATCCTGGCTGTATATTCTTATTGTTTGTATCAGATTCCCCAATTCTTTTTCATTTTTTGCAAACAGCTTGATTTCATCCATGTACATAAAGTGATTAATCTTTCCTTGTGATTTTGTAAAATTGTAGTCCCAAGTGCAGTTACTAAGTATGTAATTGAGTGGCATTATTGCTATTAAAAATAGTAATGGTGAAAGCACATCTCCCTGAAAGATGCCTCATTGGATTTTCACCTTCACTAAAGTTTTGCCTCCTGCTGTTAATTCTACTTTTTCATGGTTTCCATGATGAATTTTATGACTGTTGGATATTTTGTACATTTTTCAGTCAATCTATTATCTAACTTTGCAGGACCATATCATTGGCCTTTTTGTAGTCAACCATAGCTACATGTTTCTGTCTCATTTTGCTCTCTTTGTGGATGTGCTGATCAATGTATAGTAAGTCACCTGTTTCTCTTGTTCCCCTGAGGCATCCTTTCTGTTCTTCCAGAAACAGTTCATGGCATATATGCTAATTATAGATCTCCTCTCTAATTAGTGTGGTTAGTTTTTTCCACATTATAGGTAAATGCATCATTGGTCTATAGTTGCTGGGGATAGTTCCTTTTAGAGGGGGGTTCTAGATCAGGGTAGTTTTTCTCTTAGTCATTCATTTGGATATACTTGTTCTTCTAGGCATCATCTCTATTGAAGAGCCTGACCGTCATAGATGGACATGAGTTTTTAAAACCAGAATTCATGGATGCCATCATGACCTTGTGTTTTCCAATTCAGTTCTTTTATGAGTATTGCTCTGAATGATTCCTGGAGTATGCTTACTTCAAGTCCATCTTCATGTCCTTGGAATTCTTTTTTCATGCTATTTTTCCAATCTACCTTCCCCTTCTCTCTGTTCCCATATTTTACTCCAAAATTGTTTTGCTTCCTTTGCATCTAGTTATTGGTTTTTCCTTGTCCATTCTTCCCCTACTTGTTAGTAGAATTTTTTTTCATTATTTTGGAATGTCCTGTTTTGTTTGGATTGCTTGATCCTGTTTTGGTATCTTTTGAGTTTTCCTTCTTTTTCCAATGTTTTTTAATCTATTTCTTTGAATTGACTTGTCTGCAGTTTTGTTTAAGTCTTTTCCTTCCTTTGTACTTTTTCTTGTTGTCCCAGTTTCTTTACCTGTTCTTCTCACCTAATTTCCTATCCAGATTTTGTATTTTTGCTTGGGTTACTTATGGGAACACAGATTTTATCACAGACTAGTTTTGTTCCTGCATTAATTAGCTTGTTCAGCTCAGTGATATTGCCTTTTGGGATATTTATTAATAATTTGTTACCTTTTCAATTTCTATCTTATATTTTTTTCCAGTCTTAGTTCCTAAAGGATGGTAATATGAGTCTTCTTTTTTTTTGTCATGATTTTCTGTTTTAACTCTGCCTTTATTTTGTCATCTTGTATCAACTTTTGTTTGGTGGTACTGGGATCTGTAGAGTTTCAGTTTTCAGATCTATAATCCGAATTCTATGTTGATTTGGATTTGTCATTTTTCATGTGTAGTATAATGTGGCTATACCCACCTCGGGTTTATTATTATCTGTGCTCTTGTAACAGACGTGACCTCATATTCATCCGAGAGAGAAGACACTTCAGCAGGTGACCAAAAAAAAAAAAAATTATAAAAAGAGTGGATACTTACACCTTTAAAATAAATAAGTTTTTAAGTAAGTATAAAGTTGACATAAACCTTCGTTCTTAAATTTTTTGACTGCATTTTACAGATAAAACTTTTGATTATTTCCCCACTTCCATCCCTCCTATCAATTTTTGGCTTTTGAAATCTAAATTCAAATGAAGACTGCAGCATTATAACTTTACACATATTCACTTGATAATAAATACAGAGACAAAATGAACAAATTACTGATAGTAATGCTAAAAGTTATAGAACTTATAGTATTTTGCATCTTCTGTGGACTCCAAGTCAATATGAACAGTTAATTCATTGTATTTATATTTTTGGTCAGACGAGGATAATTGCTTTACCATACATCTAAGCTTAGGGATAGTTAATTTTTATTCTTTTGGGGTGACATTCCTTATTGATTTGTCTTTTCTTTTCTTTCCCCACCTTTTTCAGTTTTTGGCCATAGGATTGTAAATTCAAATAAAGATTACAGCATTCAACCATAACATATTCATTTGATAATAAATATAGAGACAAATTGAACAAATTTGTGATAATAATGGTAAAAGTAATAGAACTTTGGGGGGGGTTTTTTGGCATCTTCTGTAGTCTCCAAACCTATTATTATTAGATAGGAATAGTTACTTGAAACCATCTAATTATTTTGAAAAAACTGATTGAAATTATTGGATTTATGTTGTAACAGTCCATGATGAAATTATAATAAATCATTTATTTAGGAAAAAGTAAAGTATTTTAACACTTATTTCCATTGAATTGTGAATTGGTTTTATTTCAATTGTCATTCAGTGAGAATGTAGACCCAACAAAATGATCATTTAGTCAAGAAATGTAAGTTAAAGCAGTTTAAGTGTATTGCTCTTAACCTGCCTTTGTATAAATAAGGTGAGATAATTATTTGCTTGGTTCCAGAGGGACCTTTGCCCCAAGCAGCACCTAACTTCTTGTCTAAGAGGGACAGAGCTGAGTTTATTGCTTGAGGCCTTAGGCATCTCTGAAGAGGACAGCCAAGAAGACCAAGAATTTTTTGTGACAACTGCACATGGGTCTCAATTTGTGTATGCTCTCCACTCCACATGAGATGTCAATTCTAACTTAGTAAGAAGTTAGAAAAATCTCTTGCTTTAACTATAAAATAAAATGGATTTTGAGGACGAAGATAAAAATAGATGGTTTATTCAAAATGCCATTATTATTATCAACATTACTACAACTTTTTTTTAATATGATCAGTATTCAAATAGTATTAAGACTGCAGTTTTACCTACAGGATAAAATGAGAATTAAGTTCTATGCTCTGCTGTACAGAAAGCAAAGAATTAATGAAAAATCTTTCTCTGATGTGCCATTTTTATGATCTTATGATTACACATGTATGTATATATTTCAGTCCAGATGGCTAGGTCTGTAGAATACTCTGACTACATCTCTGTAGAGAAGTGTGGTGATGTTTCAGTTTTGGAGCCTAAGGAAATGTGGAGTATCCCTTCATTGTCATTATTCCCAGGTCCACTATGACTTGGAAGTGTAGTACTTGTTAGGGTCTCATCTATGGGTTAAATAGAACTTTTTATCCATTTAACTGTGCACAAACAAATGACTGATATCAAATTGAATTGTCAGTGTTAAATAACAATACTTGAAACTATTCAACTATGTGCAAACAAAGGAGCTCTGGCTTGTTTAAAATTTTACTTACAAACTATTCATTTATATATAAACAGGGTTTGGCATAAAATAACCAACAAGGGTTGATATGCAATAAAACCCAACCAACCAGCATGTATATATATCACACTTATATGTATGTATCTAGGTGAAAATCAGACAAGAAAACTCTGCAATCATTTTGTTGGTAAGAGACAACAGAACCACAAATAAATAAAGAACATTTGAAGAAAAATGATGACATAGATCAAATTAATTTCCATATTTCAATATTGACACTAACCAAATATTTTTTTTTTATCAAGCATACTAATAATCTCTCAGCACCTTACCAAAACACCCTCCCCAGTCAGCTGGGCCTGTACAATATGCTGACTGCATCTCTGCAGAGGAGTAAGACCTTCTCACAATGAGTGTCCTGCATATGACACTAAATTGCACCCGATGGTGGGGCTCTGGGACTGGAGCTTCAAGGAAATGGGGAGTATCCCTTCATTGCCATTACTCCCAGGTCCCAGATTGGTAATACCTTTTAGGATTCCATCTATGAGCCAAATTGAACTGTTCAATCATTTACTAAGAATATCATTATTGGTTACTGCAGTATACAAATTATCTATATTATATTGAAATACTTAATAAATAGAATACTTAACTGTGTGTAAACAAATGATTAATATTAGAATTATAAGTGTTTGAGATTAATACTTGAAACCATTTAACTATGTGCCAAAAATGAGCTCTAACAACTCATTTAAAAATAAAGTTACTCATAGACTATTTCCTTACAAATCCTTTATATAAAATCAGGATTTGGCATTAAATAACCCACAAGGTTTGATATGCTATAAAACAACCAACAACATTATCTAAATCTGCCTATGTCATTTTAAAAAAATATTATGTCCTCTTTGAAAAACTATAATACATATCTCCTCACAAATTAGATAACAAGTACATATATTTGATTTAATGTTTACAATATTTAACATTTTGTGCTTCTCACAAGTCACCCTTTCTATTCATTAAATGGCTAAAAAAGAATAAAAGGGTTTAGAATATATATGCCATGTCATTTTTCAAAATTCCATTTAAGGGATTTTAAATGTGATGTCATTAGGGCGTTTTTCTGTCCCTTTTGAAAATTTGGTTTAGTTATTCAAACTTTGTTTTATGTAAAAGGAAATTTTCTTCCTAGTTTCTTATATTTACATCTTAATCTTTTTCACCAGCGTATCGCTTGCAAACTTTAATATGTTGTTGTTGTTTGACCATTGGTCATGTTTGTTTGTGCTTGGTATTCAGTCAAGATAGGCAGGCACACACCCACACAGTTCTTAACCTTTTGATTTACATAATGACCTTTTAAAAAATTTAATTGCATTTTTTGTTTTTTCAAAATAAAAACAAACCCTTGATAACAATAACAGTTGGCATTAAATTTTAAAGTTGTTTGGTTCTAATTTTTCAGTCTTCAAACTCAATTTGATGAGCAAGTCTAATAAAATCACATTTAGTGAAAGAAAGGAAGAGAGACTAAAAGTGAGACAGAGAGAGAAGTTAGAAATCAAGAATAAATAGTAAGATGACAAAATGAATGGGACTCAAGAGATGACTGATAGAAAAAGTTATAGGAAAAAGGAGAGTGTTTAAAAAAATAGAGAAAGAAAAGGTATCAGTAGAGAAAAAAAAGATAATAAGAGTGGGAAAGAGTGAGAGTGAGGGGTAATTAGCTTGGAAGAAAGAGATTAAGAGAATAAGTGAGTATGCAAAAAGGAAGAGGAAAATCTGAAAGAAAAAAGATGAGGAGAATGAGTGAATAAAAACATGAGGGGAAAAAGAAAAAAAAAAAAGATCAAATTCAAAGCGAAAGAGAAAGCAAAGAAACTTAGAAAACAAAAGAATGTAAATGAGAATAAAAGAGTGAAAAGAGAGAGAGAGAAATGAGGAGGAATGGGAATAGAGACAAAGAGAATATGAAAGAGAGTAAGAAAGAGGTAAACAGTAGACACAGAGAGGAAAACAGATTGAGTGAAAAACAATGTATGGAAATAAGAAAGAAAGAAAAAAAGAAAGAGAGAGTGAGTACTAGAAATAATAAATTGAAATCTAAGAGTTGAGAAGTAGGGGGAATGAAAAGGAGAAGAGAATATATAGGGTAAAAGTACTTTAAGAGAAAAAGTAGAGAGAGTAAAAGAAAAGGAAGAAAGAGAATAAGGTGAGGGGTGAGATCTACTTACAAGATGCAGAGGTCTTTTGCCCAGACAAAAACATCAAACCTTTCTTTTGATGATGCTTGCTGACTGATTTTTGCTTCCCCATCATATAAATATTCATGAAAACTTCATCACATAATTGCAGTCACACCAGTGATCAAGACATTGTTATCTCATGTTGGATTCAAAAAAGCCTCTAATAAAAAAACACTTTTAATACAATTTAATGATTAGTCGTTTTTGCAGTAGTGGACAAATTTATTTTTCCTTTTTTTAGCTTGGCTTTTTTTCAATAATTTTATTTCAAAACCTTTACCAAAATCCTCAATAGAATTTTTTTTTCTTAGAGTTTAGAATTTTTCTTTCAAAACAAAAGGAAGAAAAAATTCAATCAAGAATGACATAACCACTTTCAGCCCACTTCTGTTACCTCCCTGAAAAAATTCCAAGGTTAATGAAGGCATGTGTGTGTGTGTGTGTGTGTTGTTTTTTTTTTTTCAAGTTGGAGCGGGGATGATGTTGCACCCTCTATTGAAGTTGCTTTGTAATCATGGTAAAATCTGGGTTCTAGTTTGAAATGTAGCTTATCAGCCTTTTCCGAAAGTGTAGTATCTGTTCCAATATATGTCACCAAGACCCTAACTCTATGGACACCCTGTCAGTAAGGTTTAGAATACTCTGCAGAGGGGTAAGAGACTCCAAAAAGTGGTGTCCTGGGTATGACACTGAACTGTATCTGCTGGTTAGAACCCACTTCTGGAGCTCTGGAGTGTGCAGAGAACTTATTCATTGCTATTACTTCCAGGTTCACTCTAACTGGTAGTATCTGCTATGGTTCAAATACATTTGTTTGAAAATTATTAATATTGGATGGAAATACAAGAAATCATATAACAGTGTAGAAACAAATGATTATAGACATAAAATGTGTAATTAAAAAATGCAATGGAACATTGAAAATGTAGTTATGGTTGTAACCAAGCATTTAGAAATTAATCAAATTTCGGCATTAAATGTTCCAGGAGTTGATATGCCATTAAACAAATAAAACAAATCAAATCCTATGGTCAAGTATCAGCTATTAAGCTAATAAGAACATGTACTGCTTGTGGCCAAAAAGTTAAGAAACCACATTTTGAATGAAACCACAGAAATTAGATTGTTCCATAACCACTGTTATTTCTATCAATTATGTATAATGCAGATGTAAATATTCAACAGATATAAAGTTTACTTTATTTACCTGGTGCAAAGAATTTGTCTAATGATTCACTTTGTTCATTTGGGAGAAGAGCTATGGCCTCTAATGGAATATAGGTATGTTACACTTTAAACACATTTTTTTTTCATCATACAATGTGTGAAAGTATGTGCAATACCCTGTCCTCATCAGCCACCAACCAGGGGTGATAACACAGTTTCGGTTGCTCAAAACAGTTCTGTTGATTTTCATGACATGAAAGTTTATTTTAACTACCTTTTTCATAGTATTTGCAAAAAGAGATGAATAGAAACTAAGAAAATATCAACTCATCAGATTTACATATAGTGTAAAGAATGAGGGACAAAAATATATACAGAGACGTAGTTATTATACCAGATGAAAAGGGGCAGGAAGTTTGTTACTTTCTTTGCTGTTCCACATTCCCCTCTCGGTGCATGTGACCTCATCATCTGCTGATGGAACCCCACAATATTGGGGTCTCCTTGCCGTCTGTCATCTATGACTGACTGACTCAACTTGCCAACTCCAACTTCTGACTCTGAATTCCTTTTTTATATATGTTCTAATATTTCTCTTGACTAATGCCTTAATCACATGTAATCAGGAAAACTTTTTAGTGAAATGTTATTGCTAAATATCAGCTGATATCTATCTAAATGTTCATTTTAATAATTTGCTTACAGCTGATTTTAACACAAACCTGTCATGCTTTATTTTGACATGTGCACACAAACAAGGTCTATGCAAGTCCTGACTTTTTCAAATAAAAAATTTGCAACTTCAAAGTTTTTAGCTCGCAGACAATTTATCACTAAAAACTAAAATAATTAATGAAAATCTCTGATCATTTTACATAAATACTGTTAAGAAAGAAGATATGTAGAAATACAATGAGAATGTGTGTAGTGTATATGATAGCATTCACAGTAGAGATTCATATACATGAAATAAGAAGAGATAATATTTAAGCAGGAAACTGATTCTGAGATTATACAAAGTATATGCCAGGAAAAGAAAAAGTTTTCTTAGCTGAAAGATTTTTTCTTATATCCTTCTTGATAAGTTGGGATGAGACTGCATGTAAGTGCACCAAAAAATGGTTGGTGGTTATTGCAAGTAGTAAATAAGGAGAATGTGGATAATGTCGTTTGTGATCGAAAAGAAATCCATTAAGAGAAAGATGGAAATAATGAAAACTCTAGTAAATTCATTTATGAAAGAAAAAAATAATAAAACAAAGGTTTAATTGTTTACTTTTGTTTTTCTGTCACTTTTCAAATATGTCCCGTGGTACCTGGTTTCGTTTGAGGAATTTATGCTTCATAATAAAAACATTTTTATGTAATGATTTTATAGCTATTTTCAATATTTTCTTTTTCAATATTGTTTGTTTTTTTTAATGATTAGCAATCATAAATTAGTTTCACCAATTCCAACGGCAACAACAGAATTTCAATACTTGAGACTTGCAGCACATGTTTATGTTTGCACAAGTTTAAGCACGCATACAAGTGCTTGTGGGATTTCTTTTTAATAGAGATGATAGTTTATATTATTTTATTAAAAAACTATATATATATATATATATATATGATTTAAATGCTAATGGTAATGTGTGCATTTAAACATACATGAGTAAAAAGAAAAACATGGTCTCCATGCCAACGAAACTGTGTGGTCACCATCTGAATGGATTATTTGACAGTGACCATTAAAAAAAGAATTTTTATGACTTAGAAATTCTTGAATGTCAGTCTTTTGAAATGTTTGCATTTTGACTTGAGGGTCATTCACTTTATACTCGGATTTAATTTAGTGTGTTGTTGTTGTGCAAAATGCGTGTACTGGATACTGGCTACTATGGTAACCGTGTTTTGCATTGGTACATGTTAGCAGTGGGGAAATTGTCTTAGGTAGATAAAATATGCAAGATATTTGTCAAATAATATCTCCATGGCTTTTAAGGGACATTAAACTGAAGAAAACTCATATTGCCTCGGAGACGTTTTGATGGATTTGAAATTTTGTGGGTGGGAGAAAAGTGTTCAAGAAATTCATGTTTTCTATTTTTCTTTTTAAAAATAAATCTTAACAGAAGCAAGACAAAAAATATCTTTTAATATTTTTTAGTAAAAGGATTCAAAGAGAAGGTTGTTGTCCCTAAATATACTGGTCATACTTGTCTTACTGACGACAGTTGAGAGAAGAAACTTGATTTCTTCAAAACAATATTCAAGTCAGTTTGTATCGATTGATAATGCTAAAATCATATACAAGGTGTTTCATAAAGGATGTGAACTTATGGATTTGCCCTGTCGGGTAGGACTGTAGAATACACCGGCTGCTTCTCTGCTCCCACCCCCACCGCATGAGTGTCCTGGATATGACACTAAACAATCTGATGGTGAGGCTCCAGTAATGCTGGAGCTTAGGGGAATATGAAGTACCCCTTCATTGCCATTGGTTCACTCTAGCTCAGTGTGGTAGCACCTGATAGGGTCCTATCTATGGGTCAAATAGAACTAAATTGTGTATTTATGCTAAACTGAATTGTTAGAAATAGAACTAAAGTAAGCTAAAGTGAATTGTTTGAAATGGAACTTTTTTTTGACATTCAAACTGTGTACATATGCAAAATGGAATTGTTTGAAATAGAACTGTTTTTGACATTTGAACTGTGTACTTATGCTAAGCTGAATTGTTTGAAAAAGAACCCTATGAACGAGATCATAGAATTTATGCTACTTTTAGTCATGTGTTATCATTGAACTCAAAGATATTTTTTAGTAATTCAAATATTTGCACCATGAACTGGACACATTTGAGCATTCATTCCTGCATATTGTCTCAGCTACATCATTTTTTTAGGACGTATGTTTTGGGATATAAACCTTAAAAACTTGTGTGAGAAAAATTTATTTTGAAATTTTTGCAACCTACACAATCTTGGCTTAGAATACACAGAGCGTATCCTCTGTGGAGGATTAAGACCCCCACAAAAGGGGTGTCCTGAGTATGACATTAAACTGTATCTGGTGGTGAAGCTCTAGTTATGGAGCTCTGGGGAGTGGGGTGTACCCTTTCATTGCCATTACTCCTAGGTCCACTTGGACCTGGAGAGGTGGTACCTGCCAAGGTCCCATGTATGGGTTAAATAGATCATTTTGAAAATCATTAATATTGGATAGGAACACATGAAACCATATAACTGTCTATATTAATGTTAGAAATATTTGAAAGTGTAGGCAAGTTATTTGTCATAAGAATTGTTATTTGAAGGTACAATTGTTTACTAAGGATTGATATTATTAGTTACTTGAAACCATATAATTGCTAGCAAAATTGTTCTGACATTCATCAGTCTTCTGAAACTATAAATCTATGCCTGGATCTTGATGTAGTCCTAGACAAAGTTGAATAGAAGACTACCAACTGCCCATGCTACTGGTTGGTTGGTTGGTTCTTAATCGCATATCAACCCTTCTGAGTTATTTAATGCCAAATCTTGTTTTTTTTTTGTTTTGTTTTATATGTGATTTCTAAGCAAATATTTTGGTCAGTTGGTTAGTCATTTTGTTTAATGGCATATCCTGTTAGCCATCAAACACCAAATCCTGTTTTTTTTTTTTTGTTTTATTTTTGTATATAGGATAATAATACTTCTATTATTAAATGAATTGTTAGAGCACAAAACAAACACTAGCAGACAACTTTGCCTTTCAGGCGCATGTTTTGTAGATGGTCCCACTTCATAGATGCATCTTATATTTTTATAGACGTCCACTAATTTGAGGTTTGTGTATGGTCTTGTTTAATATTGGGTTTCTCATTTGAGATGATGTGTAGTTTGACATCATCAGTCATTTTTGTTCAGTTGTTAGTTGGGTACAACTTATTTTGAATTGGGAAAAAAATCAAGCTTGTTTTGGGTAATTAGAATGTCTTTTGCTTTGGTGTTTGTTTTTGGATTTATTTTGAAAATTGGTGGGAGGATTGGTGATTGTTGTGGATTTTCCCTCGTGGTATTTATTTTAGTTGGAGATTTGGGGTTTTCAGTGGATAATTTTAAAGCAGCAGTATGTATGGGTGTTGTGGGTTCTTTTTGCTTGATTATAACTGAGAGTAGTTTTTCTTAGCTGTTCTTGAAATTTGAACCAGTCACTTGGTCCTAGTTGTGCTAATTTTTCAATAAGAGCTCTGTATTTATCTACTTCATTGTTGTTATTGCTGACTGAACTTGCCTTCTGTACTACATTGGCATAGGTGTTAAGTTTTATATACGATTCCTGTCCTGGATATGACAAACCATCTGATGGCAAGGCTCCAATCTTGGAGCTTTGGGGAATGTGGAGTACCCCTTCATTGCCATTGCTCCCAAGTCCACTCTGGCCTGAAGTGAGAGTACCTGATAGGGTCCTATCTATAGGTTAAATAGAACTGTTTAACATTTAAACTATATACAAACAAATGACTTATTCTAAACTGAATTGTTGGAAATAGAATTCTTTGACCATTTAACTCTGTGAAAATAAATGACAGATGTTAAATTGAATTTCGATGATACATAGTAATTTTTGGAACAATTCAACAGTGTGCAAATGAATTAGTGTTGATTAGCAATATAGATATATGAAGAGGATTTGGCATTAAATAACATACAATTGTTGATTGGTCATAAAATCAAACCAACCAACCATCATATAGGATTCTACTATTTTCCTTACTTCTAGAAGTGTTATATTTTCCCTGTTTCATCTTGATGATTTTTTCTCTTTTATATATATTGTAAGTTCTTGAAAGTGAGAGGAAGTTCTCTTGGCAGTTTGAGCCTTTGGTTTCATTCAGACAATCTTCCCCCATGTGATCTGGGTCTTTTTGGTCACACCTTCTGGATGTCAGACATCCTCTGTAACTCTTCTTGTGTCCATATTTTTGACATTAAAGGCACCTTAAGGGTGTGGGGATATAATATTCTACCTTCTCAAAGTGGAATCCAATTTCTATTTTCTTGGGAATTATGGCTTTGTTAAAATGTTTGTATTTTTATTTCTTCACCACTCCTTTTAATGGTTATCCTTTTGCAGTCAGTGACCCCTGGCTTTCTTAAAGCAGTTTCTATTTCCTCTGGGGTAACTAAGGAAAACTTCCTGTTTCTGATAACTCTTTTTGATGTGTTCAGTCTTTCATGTGGGTAAATTGGCACTTCAGATTGAGGAATGTTTTCATTTTAATTAGGTTTTCTGTGTGTTTTTTTGACCAAAGGAGTTTCTTCTGGTGATTCAATTATAATAAATCTTGAGAATTTTGTTATTTCATTTTCTGAGTCAGATTCAGAGAGATTTTGTTAGGATTTTTTCTTTGTATTTGCCATAGGTGTTAGTGGGTGGTAGAGCATAAGACCAATGAAAAACTAAGTAATCCAGCTTCCGTTGGTAATTTACGAAAGGGATACCTATTTATCTTGGCTGAGATGGAGGTATATCAGCTACTATACTTGTGTTGGAATAGGGATTTTGAGCCTTTGCTAATTTCAGGCTTTCAGTAACCAAAACCTAAAGTTAAACAGTGGACAGTCTTGTTTCTCTTGATGTGATTAATGTTTAACCCCCACCTTCCAGTACCTTTAAGATAAAATGGAGTGGTTGTTTGTTCGCTATAAGAGCAATTTGAAGAATACTGTTGAGACAACTATAGAGTTACTAGGGCTTGACATGACCAGCCAAATGATTGGATTGGGCCTCATCGACCATCCATATAACCCAAACGAGGACTGAAGTAGAGTGTGGCAAGTTACCTTACCACTTAATACCTGGGTAATAGATTGCTCAGCTACTAGTATCTTATCCGCAGGCATTACAGGTCACCACCCACAGCCAAAAAGTAGCCCCATTAAGCTGATGGGGCAGTCATGCTACAATTCTCCCCTCTTCCTGACAGTAATGTTGTTTAAGAGAAGATCAATGTGTTATACCTAGTGTTGCTGCTGGAACTGCCAGAATGAGGTTGAATGACATTTGATTGTCTTAAGATTTGTGTGTAATGAAACACAGTCTCATCAAGGATTTGAATTCAGCTTGCTGAGTCCATTTTCCATGAAGATAACTGTTTTGCTATCCACAGCTCCAGTCTGAAATTAATGAAAGTATAATTAACAATATATATATATATATATATATATATATATATATATATATATATATATATTTATTTTTTCTTGCCTATGATTGATTATATTGTTTATCAAATCTGTTGAATTTCATTAAGAGTTGAATCAGTCAAATTTTGATGAGAAATATTGAGTATTGTTAATGTTATTGGAATTAAATATATGAAGAATTTTAGTATTATCTCAAGGGGTATTAATCTACATAGATTTGACATTTTAGTGGAGTTCAAGTTAGGAAGGAAGATTTCACAAGAATGAGTCTTCGAGGTTTTTCATTCTAGAAAAAACAAATAATTGTTTGGGGATTATTATTTTAGTCATCTAAATTTACATCAATATAACAGGGTAGATTGCCAGTAGACAGCCAGATACTTGAGGGTCAAAATCTTGACCATAGATATGCAGCTGTAGTCTAAATAAGACCACATGTAATGAGGCTTATGTAGCCAGGAAGACAATGAAGACGCAACCTTGTATTTTGCTCCCACTCTAAATTTAGAACTAAGATCATGTTCTGAGACCTCCTTATTGAGACTGAGTCTTAAAGTAAAGGGATCTGGAAATATATCTGTTTTGTGATAAGCATGCTGTCACTGTATCATATCTTGTAAGAGAAATAAAAGTTTTTTTTTAACTGGGCATCTGTATCTTGTTTCCTGACTTCCACAAGATGATTACCACCAATGTTTTGCTTTGCTGGTGTGGGCAACACAAAGTCAGTTGCTTGCTATGTTTGCGAGGGATGAACTTAGAGAATAGAAATAGGCTGAGATAGATACAAATATAGGCAATTTAGGATACATGAGTACGAATGGATAACAATGGACTGAAATAGTTTTAGATAAATGATGAGATGAAAGAAGATTTAATCTTTTTTACATGCCTAAAACAATGATTTTCTCTTTTAGAATAAAATATAAAAGGTCATATCTGTAAAACAATCCATTTCCCTTTTAAAAAATTATGAAAAAATAAATTGAAATAAAACTGAAAATAATTCAGTAAATTATTTTCAAATTAAAAAAAAAATGATTAATCAGAATTTATGACTTTATTTTTATTCCTTTATTTACTTGCATTGTTGTTGTTGTGCTTTTTTTCCCAAATAAAAGCAGGTCATTGGCATTGGAAATCCATATGAAATTCTTTTTTGACTGCTTAATTTTATTGTTGATGGGCTTTTATCTCAATCAGCAACATCATTAATATCCACAAAGTCTATGTCTTTATTATTGTTGCTATCACTATTATCAACTTCATTATTACTTGTATCTAATATATTTCTGATAGGGGCTATAAGAAATCAAGTGATAACAAGTCCTCCTTTTGTACTTTTCTCAATTTTCTTCCCACACTAAGCCTTATTTCTATATGTTTCATACTGCTTGTTTTAAAGTTGCCTTTGGCAGCCATTAAATTCAATGTTGAATTATATTCATAGAATTTATATTGTAATTAAAAAATATCAATTGTCCATATTATCTTCCTTTTTTATACATATTTCTCTTTGAATCTTCTCATAGTGTGATGATATGGATTATGTTTTCTGTGAGTGTGTATATATATATATATGTGTGTGTGTACACAAAACAAACTTCATCTTCATATATACACAATTCATGTAACCCTTTCATAATTAAGTTTTGATTATGCAAAATTATGTTTTCAGTATGTTGTTTAAGGAATAAAAATGAAATTCAATTGGGATACTGGTGTCCCAGAAAGAGAGAGAGAAAAAGGGTTAAAGTCTGCTTTCAGTGGGCATAAAGCTCATAATTAATTAACATCTTATTTATAGAATTTATATGAAAATAAAATGAATCAGATAGATAAAATAAGAGGAATTACTCTAGAATTAACATCTAACTTAGAAATTGTAAGGATCAGTGTCAGCTGAAATGCAAAAGCCAAATTACTACCAAGTTGCAAACTGGATTGGAAATTGCTTTATGGTATTGTGCTAACAAAAGCTATTGTAATAATGTCCTGTTTTGGTTGTGTTACTATAAGATACATGCACATATCAGGTCTTTATAATACAAATATATCTTCTTTGAGATTTACACTGAAATTAAGATTTGATTGCATTACTGTATATAAACCTACCTGGTTTCTCATTCAGATTAAATGTTTGACTGATTGCTGAGACTGTTGTCCTTTAAGACTCTAGCTCACAGTTTTATCCATAGAGCTAACCATGGCACCAATGGAAGTATGTACAACCCTATTAAAACCAGCAGTATCCATTTTGGAACAGTCATGAACAGAGAAAATATAAATTGGTGCTATTTCATTATTTTTTATTATTATTATTTATATGTTTATTGCTTAGAGCACTTTTCATTATCATTAATATATGTATATTTACTTTGAAAAACTCTCTTTCTTTTCTTTCTTCCAAGTCATTTTTTTTCTTTCTCTCTCTTTTAATCGTTCAGAAACTGATAAAGCATGTCAATTTGGTTTCTCTACAAATGCAAACTTCAAAATATACAAATGCTTCTCTTCTTTTATATTTTAAATTATATTCTTATTTTTCCTTCTTAACCCTCACTCCCAACCACAATCCACCATTGTATGTTGCATTACATTACATTATGGAAGAGGAGTTGTTAGAGGTGGGTATCTCACCTGCAGGGTCATTCAGATGATGTCTCCAGATAAAACCACCATCATCTTTACTCGTTCGGACAGGTTTATACCCATTTTCAGGACAAACACCACAAAATGCAACATTAATTTCCCCAGTCGACAGAAGAGGCAGTGAAAATCTCGCATTTCAGATATGCTGAATTTTACTCCCACCCCCGCACATAAGGAACTGATGAAATTTGGTCATAACTGGAGCCTGTTATTATTTATTTACTTATTTATCTATTAGACTGTTTGTTGGTTAATATATGTTTCATATATTGCTCGTTTATCTGATCAGCAGGTTTGGGGAGGAGGAGCAGGAGCCAAAGAGGTGGTTGATAAAGAGTAAGAAAAAATTAAATGTATAGGATAAGAACTAGAGGAAAAATTAGAGAGAGAGAAAAAAGTAAGGAAAACATAAAAAGGTAAAATTAGAGGGAGGAGGAGTGAAATTGAAAAGTATATAAAGATTTTATGAAAGAGAGAAAAGGAAGAAGTAATGAATATAGAAGAAAATAAAGCATGAAAACAATGAGAAGAGAGAGAGAGAGAGAGAGAAACCAAAGAGTGAAAAGAAAAGATAGGTGAGAAAGAGAATATGTTCATGACTGATAGAGGCAGAAACAGTGTTTCTACCAGATGAAATATCTGCAGAATATAATATATAAAAAATTATATAAAAATGTTATACATTCAGCATCCAGATAAGAATAAGTTTCAGTCAATTTCTTCATTTACTGAACTTTTACATTTCAAGATCTTCAACAATATCCCACTCGTCTAGTGTTTATATCTTTTTTAGTCTTTCTCTCCTCTGAACACTTTGAAGATGTCAACTTATTGCTTATGCCGAATATATAATTTTGGGAGCTAAATTGTAATTTTTCAGTTAAAAAAAAATCAAGGAAATGACTAAAATTTACTCTTATCCAGGTGATAAAAGTAAGTATTACATTTCTGTATATTTATTTTTTTTTGTAAATTACCACAGAAATAATGGAAATTTTCCTTGTTGAGCAATTCTGGACAAATAACACAAAAACTATCGACAACTAAATGCAGGAAAACATTTGGTTGTAAAGACATTTTCTTTTCTGGATAAAATGCAGATTTTTTCCTTCCTGTAAACAACTACACTTGGAGAATTTGTTTTTGTACAATTTGTACAGATTTCTTCCAAATTGTGTATCAGGATCTATAAGTTGAGAGAGAAGTACAGATTATTTCAAAGATGCCAAAACCATAATGACAAAAAATGAGACAAAAGTATTTTGTCTGATAAAAGGAGAAAACAAAAATGGTGAAATATGTAAGAGGATGATGTAGATAACCAAGAAATAGTAGAAAATGATGTTGGTTCTTTGGTTGGTATTTTATGGCATATCAACCCTTGTGGGTTATTTAATGCCAAATCCAATATATATATATATATATATATATATATATATATATATATATATATATATATGATTCATAAGCAAATAGTTTATAGGTATTTTTATTTTTAAAACAAGTTGTTAGAACTCATTTGTTAGCACACAGATAAATGGTTTCCAATGTCTTGATCAAACACTAATAATTCTATTTGATATCAATCATTTGTTTGCACACAGTTAAGTGGTTTCAAGTATTGCTATTTAACATTTGTAACTCTATTTGTCAAGTATTCCAATGTAATATAAATAGTTTGCTTATAGCTGTAGGATTTCAAATAACTAATAATAATAAAAAAGTTGGCAACCTTAGTCAAGGGTGACCTAAAGGCTCCCTTTTCAATAGATACCACACTGAGGTGTGGGAGAGGGTGCTACTCCATTCCCTGGATTGCTCCATTTTACCCTTGAAACATACCTTATAATGCTGAGTGTTAAGCAAGGTGGCATTAAGTACCATTTTTTGAGTCATTGGTATAACTCGCCCTGGGATTGAACCCCGGTCTCCCGGACCATTGGCAAACACTGTACTCATTAGGCCAATGGCCTGGTACTAATAATAATAATCCTTAGTAAATGATTGAACAGTTCTATTTGACCAATAGATGGGACATTAACAGTGACTACCTCTTGATTGGGGCTATTGAATATGCCAACTATATCTCTGCAGAGGGATCTAGAGCACTCCTTTATTGCCATTACTTCCAGGTCCACTTTGACTTGGAGTGGTAGTACCTGTTAGTATCCCATCTGTGGGTCAACTAGAACTATCTAATTATTTATTATATTTGAAACCATTTAACTGAATGCAAATGAATGAAAAATGTTGACTAGCATTATTAGTATTGAATAGTAATATAACTGTGTGCAAACAAATGGGCTCTTGCTCATTTAAAAATAATGTTAACGGCAAGCTATTCACTTACAAATTATACATGTATAAACAGGATTTGGCATTAAATAACCCACAAGGTTTGATATGCTATAAAACACAAGCAAAGCATAAACTACCAATTTGAATCAGAGTGGACCTGGGACTAACGGCAACGAAGGAGTACTCAATGTTCTTCAAAACTCCAGATAAAGTTTAGTGTCATACCCAGAAGAAAATGAAAAAGGGAAAATAGCAAAAGATGACAGAAATAAAGGAACAAAAGGCTGAATGGTGATTATTGTCATTGGGTGTAACCATACTAAACTTACTATACTGGAGTAAGTGTGAGTCAAAAGATTTTCCTTTTTGAAAATTAAATGTTTTTGGTATCCAAATGATATTTTATATAAAGATTTTGTAAAATGAAATAACATGAGGATGTTTGATTCTAAAACTGATGATAGAAGAGAAGGAAATAGAATATGACAACATTGAGGTATAAATGATGATAGAGAGAGAAAAAGGAAAAAGTGTGAGGAAAAGAAAAGCTGAGAATAAGATTATACAGTATTCAAGTAGATTTATTTATATAAATTCATACATAAAACTTTTCAATGTGAAATAAATTCAGGATATAGGTTGATGGAATTGTGTTTGCTCTCCTCCCAGAAGAATTATGAAAATACCTAATAATAAGAGGTGGGAGCTGAAAAATTAATCAGGATGAATTCATCATCTTTGGTAGGTGTATTACACACCTCTAATTCACCCAGATAAGTAATGAACTCCCTTATCCTCCCCCACTACCAGCTATAAGTTAAATAGTACCATGACTGTTCTTCTACAAGAATAGCTTTGGCATTAGATAACCAATGAAGGATGATATGCCATTAAACAAAGAAACTAAAAACCAGATAAGAAAAGTAAATAATATTAATACATACTAAGTATATGACTTGCAATAATTTTGACATCAATCTTATCAAAGCTAAAAAAATTAAAACATTTAGACCAGTGTACTTTTTTTCCATATTTTTCTGAAAGTAAAAGTTTGAAAACAAATTGAAAGAAAAAGGAGGAGATGGGGAAGAGAAGAAATATTTCAAGTGACAGATGCTAGTAATATTGATGATGATAGTGGAGGAAGGGATGGAGAGAAAAGAAAATAGAAAAATAAGTGATGGTAAAAGAAAAAGAAACAAAAGGACAAAAAATTTTTTTTTTTTAAATAAAACACCTCTTTAATCCCCCCACATCACTACTACTACTACTAACAACAGTAATAGTAGTGTTAATTGTATTAACAATGTAAATAATGATAAAAATAAAATAATAATAATAATAATAATAATAATAATAATAATAATAATAATAATAATAATAATAATGAAAGAGAATGTCAGCTTTGGAGACGGGAATGCAAGAAAAAGAAAAAAAACAGACTGTGATCTCATAAAAACAATGACAGCACATTCACATACAATTCTAATCATGTACATACATACACACACACACACATTTATGTAGACGTGGTGACTAGATGGTTGGACTAAGAAAAGACAACTGGCAGATACTAATGCAAAAGCTTAATGAATAATGGGAATATTGGAGATCTGTCATTTTAGTGGATTCCTTGAAAAAGAATTAAAGATTAATTGCAGTGCAAAATGCAATGAAATACAATACAAATGATTTTCCTCGACTTGAGATATTCATGAACATTGCTGCGTATAATCTATTAGATTAGAAGACACAAGTCCTGGATGTGTGCTGCCCATACCACCAGCCTCTGCTTTTGCTACCATCATTACCGCCCCATCAGCATCTTTTCTACCAATTTTATAACTGTTTCTTCTACTACTAACAGAGCTATTACCATTGACTTCCCCCATATCCCTACTCTTACAATACCATTATATAGGAGATGGCTGATATAGACAAGAAAATAAAATTATGGTTAGCAGAGTGTTTGTTATCTGTTAGGGTTGGTAGGCTAATAGATATGGTGTTGGTAAACCATCTTCTGTTACTGGTATTACTTCCCTGCTATCATCACACTAAGAGTGGAATCTCCATGGTGTAGCAGTTAATGTGTTAGACTGTGACATTGTAGTTAGCGAGTTTGAACTCCAGTTCACTTTCAGACTAGTACCCTTGAGAAAGGTATGAACCCCTCTTATATCTCCAGCTGTGGGTTAAATAGTACCACTACTGGCCCAGCGGTTAGAGTGTTCACCAATGGCCCGGGAGACCTGGGTTCAATCCCAGGTCGAGTCATACCAAAGACTTTAAAAATGGTACTTGATACCACCTTGCTTAACACTCAGCATTATAAGGTACGGTTCAAGGGTAAAGTGGAGCAATCCTGGGAATGGAGTAGCGCCCTCCCCTACACCTTGGTGTAGTAGCTATCGAAAAGGGAGCCTTCGGGTCACCCTCGACTATAGTCGCTAACTTTACTTTTACTTTACTTACTGCTCTTCTAGAAGGACAGATTTTGCATTAAATAACCCATCAAAGTTGATATGCCATTAATCAAAGAAACCAAACAATCAAACTAGAATTGATTAATAGCAATCAAAATAGCTGTTTTGTAAGAATATCTTTGAGAAAAACATTGACTATTCATAAGCATCACATCTAAAACATAGGAAAAAGAAGGATGTTTGCAAGGTCATTATTGTTTGTGCATTTTAATTTTTAAAACTTTAAATCTATAATCCTTATATTATGGTCCGAGTGTAGTTTGACAATAAAACCCAAGCCCAATATTGGAGGCCAAAAATAACAGGCTTAAATAAGAGGCCATTTTCATTTCATAGAAATATTAGAGAGCTTTAAACAAAGATCTTTTTGCCCTTGAGCAAAGTTTGAATGTGTTCAAGGGGTGATTGTTATTTTGAATTTTATGAGCTCAGGTATAGGTATCAGAGAGCTCAAAGTTTTAAAGATTAATGGCTTCTATGCTTTGTCAATAGAAATCATATAATAGTTGGTTTATCCATGTTTGTTATGGAAACAGAATCAGTTTCAATCAAGGATTCAAGTTATACTGCTAAACAAGTAACAGTTTTTGGTACCATAGCTTCTATGACAAAACAATACCATATAAAACGACTTTTGAAAGTACCACATGAAGATATATAATCCATTTTAGTATTTGTGCATAGAACTGTCAGAATTGGATTTAACTAAACAAAGAAAGTAAGGAATTAATTCCTAATCTTATAGAATCAATGACTCTTTATGAACAAGATCGTAGCTTCAAGTGAAACTAAAAAAAAAAATAAAAGATTTTTATGGTCTATCATTATAAGACTCTATGCCCAGATACCAAACACTTTGATTGTTTTGGTGAATAAAACTTTCAAAGTTTATTGTTGTAAGTGACATTTTTTTTTCAGTTTGAAAAAGATAGTAGAAAAAAATGAATAAAAACCATTACAATATTGTATTCTAATTTCAAGAAGAGTTAATAAAATTAACTCCCTTTATCAATAAATGGTTAGTTCTTAATCAGCTAAAGGTTAGAATAATAAAAACAAAACAATCATTCTGTTCATTTATTTTAAATTACTTGACTAAAACAAGTTTAATTAATCAAATAGTTTCTTTTTCTGTCCTCTCTCCACCTCTATTACTTGTGGGTAGATTGTTCAGAAAATTTTCCCTTTATCTTCTTTAAAGGCTTTTAAGAGCTGACAGAATGTCAATTGGGTTTTTAAATTCCCCCAAAAGAATTCAATTGTTCTGCTTTTTAAAATTCTAGATCACTTTGGTATAAAGTGTATAAAAATATTAACTGAAAATCTGAAGTCATTATTATTATTCATTTATTTCAAGAGATTAAGGATGAGAATGTTAATCTAAAAAACTAGTTTTAAAGTGGAGTTCAGTTGGTTTGAATTCAGAATTTTCCTTCTCATAGACTGGTTATCTTACCAAGGCTAAAGAACCCAATCTGTCTATTTCCTATTGCTGGTTGGTGAACAGATTCATACCCTTCCCAATGACATTAATACAAAGTGAAATGCAAACAGCCTCATCAAGGAATTAAACTCTTGATACTGATTTCACTTTTTAAGATGAAAACTATTATGCCACATGGGTGGTTCAAAAAGTTCTAAGCCTCACCCATATTTTAGCTTAGTTGCATACCTCTTGATTTTGTAAGGGCATCAATTAATACAGATATTAAGACAGAAATTTGAATTAGTTTTTTAGCTTTATAAGTGGTAGTGTATTTCCATAACATTCTGGATGAGGCTAAGAACTTTTTCAACAAACCTTGAATTATCTTAAAGTGTGGTGAAATATCACAAACCATGGCCCGGCTGACCTTTAGGAAGCCAAAATGATGAAAACCTAAAAAAAAAGAAAAGTTTACTATGCATTCAATGATGACTGATGAGATATATGGTTTCTCTTGGAGTTCATTTCAATGTTAATAGAATATTTGAAAAATCAAATGTTCTTTAACAAAATTCATGGCTTGTTTGTTAAGAAAGGATGAAAAAAAAACTCAAAAAAACACTTGCTTGAATGTGTCTATAATTTGAGAAAATAAGTTTGAAATAATCCATAATTTCTTTTCCTGGTTATGAGAAAATAATACCAGTTATTTTTGATACCTCCTTATATATCAAAATACTTGCTTGTGCATAGCTTCCTGCATTCACACTCCTAAAATAATGTATGCATTTATCAAAACTCTCCACCCCAAGTGTTGTATAGCCATGACCAACTATACAAACACATATGCATGCAAAATCATAATGACGACACAATAATGACAAGCAACAGTTCTTTTGAAAAATATACCTCTCACTTTATTTGAAAAGGTTGTGTGTGAGAGGGAGTTGGAGACTGAACAGAACTGCAACATATTGACCCCCACTCTTCCGGCCATAATAGCGTTTCTTTCCTGTTCTCCTGGGCTGCTCAACCGGGGGCCTGGGGGCCCAGCCTCTCTAGGACATGGTCCTCATTCCAGAATCTTCTCTCCAACTGCAACTGCTCAATCAGGGCCTGAGGCCCCCCTCTGTTGGGTGCTGGTTCTCTCTACCGCATCTTATCTCCAACTGCCTGAATTTCCTGTCGTCAGGAATAATTTGATGCCCACTCTTCTTCCTGCGAGCGTCACAATTTCGCACTCAATTCAACCCCTCGACAGTCAAGGTCATATCCTGATATTCCTCGACCGGATGCACCTGTTATTTACACAGGTGCATTTCCTATTTTGACAGCTTGGCCAGGTCGGAGGTCAATATACAACACAAACAGGATGTGATACAAGATCAATTTTTAAGTGGAGAACAGCTGGTTTGAATGCAGAGTTTTCCTTCTCCTTGACTAGTTACCAAGGCTAATGAACCCATTCTGCCCTACTATTTACCCATAGCTAGAGAGATAATAGATGGATTCATATCTTTTCTAAGGGCATTAGCATGAATTGAAACCTAAACAGCCTAATCCAGACTTTGAATTTGGCTTGACATTTCCATTGGCTACTACAGTGCTAACCATTGCGCTGATGGTGCCTCCATTCTTAATACAATGTATCTATGGTCTACATTACCCTACTTGTATTTTTACAGTAAAACTTTCCCTGAAGAAAAATATTTAATTATATATTCAGTAAGCTTTACTTCATCTGGAACAAGCACCCACAAAAGTAGGAACTCACTAGAATTGTTTTGAAAAATAGGTCCCTAAATTTTACACTATGACATGTTTTAAAAGAAGTCAAAAACACCAGAGAATATTTTTATTCTTGTATGAATTTTTAAATAATAAAACTTGGGAATGCTCATCAAGAAACTTTAAGATCAGGTATGATTGATTATATGTGGAAAGAGAGGAAGTTTACAACAGCCTTCGTTGCAAAAAAAATACAAAAAAAGATGGACAGCATTAGAAAATAAGAGATTTGATGTAAGTAGTCCATATATATATATATATATATATATATATATAGTGTTCAAATTACTCAAAAAGTAGACTAAGCATAGAAATCACTAATAAAAAAGAGCAAATATATATCCTAGTTTTTAACTCAAAAAGTGACCAGAAAATGGGAATGTTTTGAAAATTTGTCTGCTCACTGGAGAGTCTGAGGAAAACAGTTTTAACAGTTTGCCAACTCAGGCATTCAATGTTATACACACACACACATTATATATATATATATATATATATATATACGCTTGTTGGCTGAGCGGTCTGATACTAAGGCTAACGTAAAGTTGGACGGGTTTCGATCCCAGCTTCAAACGTCCTACGTGTCTAGCCACACTGAAGAGTTCTGATAGAACGAAACAGTCTGTCTATGGATGACAATATATATATATATATATATATATATATATATATGCTTGTCGGCCGAGTGGTCTGATACTAAGTCTAACGTAAAGTTGGACGGGTTTTGATCCCGGCTTCAAACGTCATACGTGTCTAGCTACACTGAAGAGTTCTGATAGAACAAAACAGTCAGTCTGTGGATGACAATAAGTATATATATATATATATATATATATATATATATATAATGAAGCACAGACTTCCATAATTTCGATTAAGGTTCAATATTATAAACTACAACATAATTGAAGAAGGTATAGAGGCAAAATGATGTTATTTTTACTAAACTTAGCTTAGATTTTGCATAAAGCCAAAAGTAGTAGCTGCCCAGTTAGAATCAAACTCACTTACAATGGTCTGCTAAAAAGAAATAAAATACAATTATATTTGTTCTAACTCATTTAATAGTTATTTGTTTGTTTGTTTGTTTACTCATTAGAACTGATTTCCCCAATTGAATTTACCTAACTGCAAGGTGACCCTCTTCCATCCAGTTTGATTTTTTTGTTTTTATCTTAGGTTTGCCTTTTGAAATGAACATTGTTAATGTTGTCAAAAGGAGGAAAACAAAGTATGGGGGAAACATATGTTGTTTGTGTGTAGGTTAATTTATGTTTCCTTTAACTATCCCTCAAAAAAAAAAATCTAGATACTGTCTTCTTACTTTCTTTTCAGCCACCCATATTAACACAGTTCAACTCAATCTGAGAGTCAGCCTGAGTGGTTTTCTCATTATACCACTATTACTCTTATTTGATATGGAAAATTCAGTTTGTTCATTCAGTGGTGATTTGCAGATATCAGAGTTCAAGGTGCATTTGCTGAGATTGCTAATGGAGCTTAATAATGTTTCTTATTTACTTCAGCTCAGATGTATGGGGGTATAGAATATGCCACCAGCATCTATGCAGAGGGGTAGGACCCCACCTGATAAGAGTCCTGGATAAAACACTAAACTATATCTGATGGTGAGGCTTCAGTCCTGAAGCACTGGGGAATATTGAGTACCCCTTCATTGCCATTAATTCCAGGTCCAGTGGCAATATTTGTTAGGGTCCCATCTATAGATCAAATAAGATTGTTTAACCACTTAACTATACAAACTAATGATTGATGTTTAATTGAATTGTTAGTGTTATATAGTAATAGTTGAAACCATTTAACTGTGTGCAAATAAAAACATTAGTTTTAGATAGCAATACTTGAACCATTTAAGTGTGTGCAAACAAATGATAAATACTAAATATAATTATTTATATTAGCTATTAAAAAAATGGAACTTTATACCACCTTGCTTAACACTCAGCATTATAAGGTACGGTTCAAGGGTAAAGTGGAGCAATCCAGGGAATGGAGTAGCGCCCTCCCCTACACCTTGGTGTAGTAGCTATCGAAAAGGGAGCCTTCGGGTCACCCTCGACTATGGTCGCTAACTTTACTTACTTATTAATACTTGAAACCATTTAATGGTGTGCTGATTAATGAATATTATGAGCATCAGATTGCAATACTTGAAACCATTTAACTAGGTGCAAACAAAACCAATACTTAATTTTGTGCAAACAAATTAGCTCCAACTCATTTAAAAATAAAATTACCTACAAAACAATCCATTTACAAATATATATATAACCATTTAAATGGGTGCAAACAAATGACTAGTGTTAGATTTTATTGTTAGTATTACATAGCAATACTTGAAACTATTTCAGTGTGTGCAAATAAAATGATTAATATCAAGTAGAATTATTAGTGCTAGAAAGAAGTACAAGAAACCATATAATGATGTGCAAACAAAAGAGATCTGACTTGTTTAAAATCTTACCTACAAAATATTTGTTTACAAATCCTCTTTCTCTCTCTCTCTCTCTATACGCTCCCCCATGGGGGTTGAGCACTCTGGCGAAAGAATTGTCGGCCGCCCCTAGCGTAATGCAAAGCTCTTCGTAAGAATTGAGCACTCTGGTAGCCGATAGGGTATTAAAAAATGTAAACAAAGGCTGCTGCTGCTGTTGCTAAAAATAAAATACCTTAAAATTCCCTTAGCCAACGTAGTCCGCTTGTAGCCGTGTGGTCTGAAACCTTAGTCTATCGTAAAGTTAGACGGGTTTCGATCCCGGCTTCGAGCATCCTGCGGGTCTAGCCACACTGAAGAGTTCTGATAGAACGAAACAGTCTGTCTGTGGATGACAATATATATATATATATATATATATATATATATAAAACAGGATTTGGCATTGAATAACCTACATAGATTGATATGCCTAAAAACTCAACCAACTCTTTGTTTAATATCCTCCTTTTCTCTTTTGCTCATATAGGCATTCTCATTTTGACATTTTTTGTCCAATATCGCTAAAAGAAAAAAATTCAATCTCCCTTTAATCAGACACATTTTCTTGCTTCCAGTTTACTCTCTTTTATTGAATCTATAAGCTACAAAGTTTTTTTTCCAGTCTTTACTCTTTCTTTGTTTTCATTTATCTTTTCTTTTTTCAAAAGGTATAAATAAATCATGCTTTTTATCTTAACATTTCATCATCATCATGTCGCGCCGCCTGCGCGGATATCCCTGACCGTCTCTCGCCATCTCTCCCTATCATTCATCGCCTCCGGCAGGTCTTCAGGATTACATCCCGTGTCCTCACATAGCTGCTGTATGTAAGTTCGTGCTGGTCGTCCCACTCTTGCACATCCATGAGTGGGGGTCCACAGGAGTACATCGCTTATGAGCTCGTCCTTGCTTCTCCAGCAGTGTCCTGCATGTCTGGTTCATCGAACTTGTATAGTTTTTGTGATGGGAGGCAAGTGTCCGTATAGTTGGAGTCTCGTGGGGTGTTGTCGCCAGGACTTGTTTAATACTGCTCTCAACATTCTTGTGTAATTTCCGTCCAGCCTCCTCTCCAGCCACTTCGTAAGCGTCCATGTGGTGCATCCATATAGCAGTATCGACACAACCACTGTCTGGAAGATACTTTAATTTCAAACCTGACCAATATTTATCCGAAAGGCCAATGTTTCATGTGGGTGAAAGATATATATGCCCATTGGATACTCTACAATTCAAAGTCATATTTTTAGAGTGGATTTTGGAGAGTTTGCCCATTTCTTAATTTTCTGCAAGCATCAGAATGTACCTATGATAAGTTTGAAATGTTTGTAGCAGTCTGCTGAAATTACAGTAAGTGATGTATATTAATTGTTAGGAGTACTGTTCCACTGGTTGATCACTCTGTGGTAATGGTTTGGATTTTAGCCTCGTCATATAAGTCAAACTTTAGTTTCATAGAGATTTTTTAAGACTTAAAATGTCAACTTATGAGTTGAGATTTATGATGTCACATTTGAAGATTAGACCTAATGATGCCTAACTATAAACAACAATTCTTGTCATTGTATTATTATATTCATCCTCTCTTTATTATTTAGTTTCATAGAGATTTTTATAGACTTAAAAGGTCAACTTATGAGTTGAGATTTATGATGTCACATTTGAAGATTAGACCTAATGATGCCTAACTATAAACAACAATTCTTGTCATTGTATTATTATATTCATCCTTTCTTTTTCTCAGTCACCTTTTCCAATATTCTATCTTTACATATTTATCTATGCTGCTTATTGCTACTGTTTCTTTTTCCTTTTAACTATCAGCCCATTTGGCTGGGGCCGTTGGATACACTGATAGCATCTCTGCAGAGTGGTAAGATTCTTCCCCCCAATGAGTGTCTTAGATATGATTTGAAACCATCTGGAACTTTGCCATTACTCCCAGGTCCAGTCTGACCTGAAGTGATAGTCCCTGTTAGAATCCCATTTAAGGGTCAAATAAAAGGGTTTAACTAATTAAATGTGTACAAACAAATGACTGATGTTAAATTGAATTGTTAGTGTTACACGTGGCAATACTTGAAACTAACTGTGCAAACAAATGATTAATACTAAATAGAATTATTCATGTTAGATAGGAATACTTGAAACCATTTCATTGTGTGTGAACAAATGAGTTCTGGTTTGTTTAGAGCTGTTACCTACAAACTATTCATTAAATATATATTTGATATATATATGTATGTACAGGATTTGGCATTAAATAACCCACAAGGATTGACAGGCAATAAAATCTGACCAACCAACATTTTAACAATCACTATCAAGTCTTTCTTAACTAAGGTCCATGGTCTTATAATAATTTCAAACCCTCAAACTAAGATAGTTTTCAATGTTTATTATAGGTGCCCAATATTTGTGCCATAAAGAAGTGGTTTCATAATTCCCTTTAAATTAAAAAAATATGTTTATACAATTGGTTGATATCAATCTATTTAAAATCAGCAAAGCAGGGAACATGAAAATTTCATTTGTGAATGAGTATTTGTGGAAACAAATTTAATTATACATAATCTAAAACTTAGAACTGGCATGATTTAAAATTACACAAACAGATTGAGAGTTCAGTAATATAACCAATCAGCCACATGAACACTTATATACATGTGTTAAAATATATTTTTATTTCTACAAGCAGTGATTTTTTAAAAATCTAATTAGATGTTTTGCAATTGTTTTTTTTTTATAAATTATTTGGAAAGTTTATTAAAAAAAAGACATTTTTTGAAAATTTACAGAAAAAATAAATAAATAAATAAAAGTTCTCAGTCTCATTAATTTTTAAAAAAATACTTTTTTGTTCCAAGGGAATAATTTTTAAAGATAATTTTGTTTTAAACAGCCTGTGCATATTTTTTTTCCAGTTGGAGCAATGAGATGAGAAATTTATCATGTGATTATAAATTCTTGTTTCTTCAAAATGTTTATTTTAGACACTTCAGTAAGCTGTGGGTTGTTATTGTTTTTAACTTGAATATTTCTAAAATAATTTTTTTTTAGAAAATAGACAGTTGATTTTTGAAAAAATAACTTAACATTTAAAATAACTTTACATTAAAATTTTGTTAAAACTTTGTTTTCTAAGCAAAGCAGAACATACACACACACACACACACACACACACACACACACACACACACACACACACACACACACACACACACACACACACACATTGATACATTGATTGAACATGAAATAAAAGTTGGCAATTGTAGTCAAGGGTGACCAGAAGGCTCCCTTTTCAATAGCTACTACACCAAGGTGTAGAGGAGGGCGCAACTCCTTTCTCTGGATTGCTCAACTTTACCCTCAATAGTTATTTGGCGACAGTAGACGAGGGTGGCCAGAAGGCTCCCTTTTCAATACGTGCCTTATATTGCTAAGTGTTAAGCAAGGAGGTATTAAGTGCCATTTTTAAAGTCTTTGGTATGATGCAACTTGGGATTGAACCCTGGGCCATGGGCAAACACTCTACCCACTAGGCCAATCAGCTGGTTTTGAACATAAAATACTTATGATGTATTGCTACTAATATTAACTAATGGAACTTTTTTGTTTTTTCTTACAAGAACTATACTAATAAATTATGATACAATGTATGGCAATGAGAAATGTACTAATTATTGAAGTTAACAATTATAAAGGTGTTGACTATTTTTCTTCGAATGGTACATGTTAATCATTTTATATAAATCTTTTATAACAAAGAATTCAACATATATAGGTTTAGTTTGATGTTGTTATTTAATTGCACATCAACCTTTGTAGGTTATCTAATTCCAAAGCCATGCTTGTGGAAGAAAAATGGTGGTACAATTTAACCCATAGCTGGGGGGAGGATAAGGGGGGTTCATGCCTTTCTCAAGGATATTAGCCTGAAAGTGAATGTAATAGTGCAACCAGAGTTTGAACTCACTCACTATGATGTTGCAGTCCAACATGTTAGCCACAAAACAACAAGGACTCCCTCTTAACAAATATACAGACAGACAATAAAATATGATCCTATTTTTACATTGAATTTATGTCTAATTTTTTTCATATATAACTTATTTTGATGATTTGTAAGTGAAAAACTGATCTATCTTCTATGCTGACTTTGAAATTCTGGGCCATTTATGAAAACTTTTGTACACAAACTATCACAGTACACTTTTCTTCTGGAAATGCGTGTTTTGAAATTGTAGATATATTGCAATAGATGCAATTCCAGATGCAGAGATTTGTATACAATTCTTGGAGAATAATCTGCATTTTGGTTCCAGACACGGCAAAGCTGATAACATTGTATGTACTATACCAAATAATATCTAGATTAAACATCACAGCTTTTCTTTTTAAATTTAAATGTATCTCTCTTTTTTTCTATTTCTTTTAAAGAGATAAATATTCATTAGATGTTGTAAAAATGTATATAGGTGTAGTCAACTAAGTCATTTATTTTTTTAATGAGTTTTTCCCTATCTCCAGAAGTCCTTTTCACAGTTGTCTCATTTCAACTTTTAATTTAAGAGAAATGTAAGAAGAAAGTTAGTCAAATTTTATTGGACTTTTTATCAGCATTTTCTGATCTTTACATTTTCTCTCTTTTTTGTTTTTTGTTTATCTCTCTCTCTCTCTTTGTTTGGACAGTATGTAGATTTCTTTGTTAGGCCAACAGCATTTACTTATGTCAAGAGAAAAGATAGATTGTGACTAGAAATTGTCCTATTAACAAAAGATCTCATTTAATTCTTTTTGAGCCTTGCCAAGCACCTAGTTTGCTTTCTTTCTTGAGAAATACTGATGCTACGGCAGCATTAATGGTTTATGTTGGTGTTCTGAACTAAAACCACTCATTCCTGCTATTAGCTGCTTGACTAGCAAAATTTCTTACACTTTTCTTAGCAGAGTTTGAATGAAGATTTTATCAGTGTAAAGCCCATGGTGATTGCTGTCTTATAAAATGGAATCTTATTTGTTTAACCTTTTTAGGCTCTTACATTCATCTATTTGAATGGATATATATATATATATGTGTGAGTATATATATATATATATATATATATATATATATATATATATATATATATATACTGATGAGCCATAACATTATGACCATCAATATGTGGCAAGAATGATAGCTACTGTAGCATAACAACTAATAGAGTCAGAGGTATAAAGCAAATAAGCTAGTCTTTATTTTGACCTGTTAAATACTATAGTTATGAGGGAAGAAAAAGATTTGATTGACTTTGAAAGAGGCCTAATTGTTATAGTCAGAAGACTGTCAGAGAATTTCCAAAATTTCATAGCTTGTCAGTTGAGGATTGTAGCAGAAGGGGCAAGTAGGAGATATTACCAACCCCCAAACAAATTATTGGATGGCTAAAACTTACTGATGTGACAAATGAGGAGGGACTTTTGAGCAAAGTACAAACTAATAAAATGGCTATTATGGCACAAGTCTATCTTTTTTCTTCCTAGTTATGGGTAAATAGGTTGTGTTTTATGGCATATCAACTCCTATGGGTTATTTTATACCAATCCTGTTTGTACATATCATACATGATTTTTAGATGAATAGTTAGTAAGTTAAGTTATTTGGCTGGTTGTGTTTTATGGCATATCAACCCATGTAGGTTATTTAACGTCAAATCCAATATTATGTGTGTGTGTGTGTGCATGCATGTGATTTGTAGATTAATAGTTTGTAGATTACATCTTTAAACAAGCCAGAGTTCATTCATTTGCACACAGTTTAATGGTTTCAAGCATTGCTATTTAATAAGAATAATTCAATTTGATATTAAACAATAATTTTGTTTGCACACAATTAAATGGTTTCAAGTATAGTAAATGATTAAATGGTTCTATTTGTTCCACTCATGGGACCCCAAAAGGTACTACAACTCTAAGCCAGAGTGAACCTGGGAGTAATGAAAATGAAGAGGTACTCCACATTCCCCAAAGCTCCAGGACTAGAGCCTCATCATCTGATGGTTTAGTGTCCTATCAAGGATACTCATTGTGAGGGGGGACTTATTGTTGTATAATAGTAAAGAAAGACAACAATGCTGATGTATGAAAATATAATCTGCTTCTTTTCTTTTTTTTTTATCACCCAAAATATACATACAGATAGAGAGAGAGACAGACAGACAGACAGACAGAGAGAGGACCAAAATGTGCACACACATACAGGGGTGACGGTACAGTTCTTCTGTGAAAACTCTCTTTCTGCTTCATTCTCTCCTTTTGCAAGTCTCATACAGGTCATCTCAAGGCATCAAATCATTTTAGTTTCTCCTCACTTCTCTACTTTTGCGTGTCTTGTACAGGGCCATTTCAAGGTATCAAATCATTTTAGTTTCTCACTTCTCTACTTTCACAAGTCTCATACAGAGTCATCTCAAGTCACTGAATAATCTTAGTTTCTCCTCACTTCACAACTTTCACACAGCTCAGGCTTTTCTCTACCTCTCAATTCTGGTCAATCTGGTGCAATGCTGATGCCCAGAGTGGTATAACAAATAGCTCTTCAGCTGGTCTTCTTTGTCATCATCTTCTTTGGTTTATATAATTTTCCAGACTCCCATACAATCCTCACAGTTACACCTCCCACCTACACATTTCATGTAGACATGCATCCTGTCTAGCATGCCACTCATGCAACTTATGTGGCACTTCCACTAAAGAAATACCTGCATTCGGTTTTAGGAAACAGTCGCATATCCTGTTATTCCACCCATGCAACTTATGCAGCAGGTCAAATGGATTTTCTGATCAATATCCAACATTATCCCTCTGCAGAAATACAGTTAGTATATTCTACAACCCAAGCTGACTGGGCTAGAAGGAAAACTGAATTCAAACCAGCAGTACTCTGCTGAAAAAATTGACTTTGTGTTGCATCTTACTTGAGGCAGAGGGATTCAGTAATTACATCATCATCATGTCGTGCCACCAGCATGGATATCCCAGACCATCTCTCGCCACTTCTCCCTATCATTCATCGCCTCCGGCAGGTCTTCAGGGTTACATCCTGTGTCTTCACATAGCTGCTGTATGTAAGTTCGAGCTGGTCGTCCTGCTTTTGCTTGGCCATATGTGCTATTTTGAATTCTATGCGGTTTCGTAGTAGGGCATTGTAGATTTTGGCAGATATTGATGTAAGTGTTATCCCTTGGTAGTTCTTGGCTAATCCGAGGTCACCTTTTTTAGGGAAAGGAAGGATGCATCCCTTCATCCATCTTTCTATCCTATTTTGATGATATACTGCTCCGGCAATGCAACGCAGTAATTACATACTATTGCATAAATTGCTTTAATCAACATTAAGAAAGAAACGTGCCACACAACATGCAATACATTGATCCTTGTTCTAGATGACTGCATAATCACAAGCCAGTTATAGTATTTGTACCATTTGATTTCCATTACTAAAAACATCTTTACCATTTTTATAAGTGTCAGAAATGACCCTCATATCATTGGAAGAAAGTAGCTGATTCCAATAAGTCTCACAACAGGTGAGTATGTGCATGTTTTTACCCAAAAGAAAATATGATACCAAGATACACTGTGGGCAAACAACAAGCTAGTGGAAGCAATGTGAGGATTTGGGAATCATTCTGCTGGGAAAGACTGGGTCCTATTCTTTATGAAGAAGGTTCTTTGTCACATAGCACCTGCCTCAATGTCACTGAAGATCCAGAACACCATTTCATGACAACAGTTTTCTATTATGGTAGTGGTATCATTGAGTGGGATAATACATTCTTCATTACTAAACAAGTTGCATGGGAATGGTTGCAGGAACATGAAAAAAACTTTGTGTTACCATCACCACCAAACTTTCCAGATGTCATTCCTATAGAAGACTAGTAGTGAGTGGACCTGTGTTTGTGGTCCCTGACTATTCAACGTTGAGTTTATGTATATTGAAATAAGGTTTTAGTAGTCAGGCTTCTCCACAAGTTTAATGCTTTAGTTTAGAATTAAGGTAGAATAAACATATTATATAGCACATGGATAAAACAAATGAATGAATAAGGCCAGTGAAATAAATGAGTGAAGATATACAACAAATGAGTAAGAGATATGAAACAAATAATGGTTGTGAAACGGCGTGGACAAAATGAACATTTAAAACAAGGCGAACGAACAAAAACAAATTTATATATTAAAACAAATAAACTTACATTGATACATAAAAATATTACTAACTCTTCTAACAAAATAATAGTGTGTATATATGTGTGAGCTCGTGTGTGTGTGTGTATGTGTGTGTAACACAACTAAACTATAAAAAGAATTGCAAGTTTAAAATGTCCTTTTTCTATGGTTAGAAACAGGTAGTTTTTCAGAGACGGGAAAGCGTCTCATAGTCCTTGTATATGAATGTCTGCGAGGCATGGTGTTGCTGCTGTGGAGAATTTTGGTCAAAGAGAGTGTTGCCGCTGTGAAGAAAATTGGTCAAAGAGAAAGAGGGTGTTTTAAGACAACGTATTTATAGAAAATACGCGTCTTGTAAGTGGCTCAAAGATGCAGGACTTGAATTTACGCGCGCCGACGTAGTTGTAAGCATATCACGTGGTCCTCCTGGCCAATGGTTTCCCGAGACTGAACATTGAGCGTCCGCCATCTTTGTGGGAACAAGTGGCATACCGCCCAAAATAATCTATAGGAGTGTAAAGTCCTATAGACTTATGGATTATATCAGACCAACAAGTCCACTTTACTAAAACTTCCATTAAGGACCAGTTATTAAGGTCCTGGCATCAGATCACAGAGACAATCATTAAAGATCTTGTAGAGTTCATGCCTGGTTAATTAAGAACTGTTTTTCAGGGATATGGAGAACCAACACTTTATTAGGCTGGTGGTAATGATGTTTAAACTCATTAGAATGTATCTGTCTATCTATACATGTGTGTGTTTGGTTTGGTTTTTTTGTTTAATGGCATATCAACCTTTGTAGGTTATTTAATGCCAAATCTATTCTCCTCGAAGAAGGGTAGTGGTACTATTTAACCCATAGCTGCGAAGATAAGGGGGTTCATACCTTTCCCAAGGGTATTTGCCCGAAAGTGAATGTAATAGCGCGACTGGGGTATGAACTCGCTTACTACAATTCCGCAGTCCATCACTTTAACCATTACACCACAAGGACACCCCCATCTATATCTATATATATATATATATGTGTGTGTGTGTGTGTGTGCGCACATGACTATTTTACAATTTATAAATGAGAGTAAACATAAATCTTATGTTTATTTATATCAAGGAAAAGTTTTTGTCTTGAATAAGCAAGACCGACAACCAAGGATGGAATTCTTTTATTATACAAAATATAGTTAATTTCTTTTAGGGACCTGAGCTTTTTTTTTTTTTTTTTTGGCAGGGGACTCTATGAAGTAGAATTATAGCAAATCCTTCCAGCAGGTTTTCCATGTTGTTCTAGTGCATGATGAAAATGTCATCATTATTTAAAGTAAAATATTCAAACACCATCTGGATCAGTGTATGTATCCCACAGAGGGAAATGCAGGAATTCTATGAGATTCAAGGTTGGGGGTAGGAGTTGATAGTGTGTTTAGTGGTAGGGATCAGTGTTAATATTCTTATATATTCATATGTAAGCCCTCATGATTTCATTTTTTTTAAACAGCTTACATTTATTCTTAATCTCCTTTTTAGGTAACATTTAAAAGTGACATTCTGAATTGATATATTTTATCTAAAATAAAACATAAAATGATTTTTAAATACATTGATGATGACAGACATTATGCTTTACAGGTGTGTCTGCAGTTTGTAGAAACAGCAAAAGAATGTCTTGCTTGTTTTATATTCACAGCATTAAAATATTTGATGGGTGGGGATAAAGTAAATGACTCATATTGATATTGACATATAATAAAATAACATCTTCATAATAAACAATTTTGAAAGTGGGGGAGTATGGCTAATATGCTGGACAGCAACTTTAGAGTAAGCAAGTTCAGTCATGTTATTACTTTCACTGGGCTAAGATTCTTGCTGTTCTTTGACAAAGATGGCTTTGGCATTAAGTAACCCTTGACAGTTGATATGTCATTAAAGAAAGAAACAAACTGATTTTGGAAATCAAATTTATTAATATTAACACAGTGTGTGTGTACAATAAGTGTAAAGAGTATAATACCCAAACAAAAAGGAATTATGGATGAAACTAGTCTCCTTTGCATTCAACACATTTATTCCAGTGAGTTTCCATTGGTCAAAGCAACCTGGAAACTTATCCTTTAATATGGTGTGAAACTGCACCATTTTATTTCTTTTAATATACTTCACATCTTCAATCCTTTCTCCTGAGCTAAATTTTCAATATAAAGTCATATAAAGCTAAATTTGGGGAGTATGAAAGGTGCTGTATTTATATAGTCATGTGTTTTACACAAAACTATTCATTTAAAAATACTTAAACTGATTTCATAATTTTCTTTTTAGTAACTGGCTCTGACTCTTCTAGATGTTTAGACATCATTACTTTATTATATAATTTGCTCAGCAGTGAACAAATCTTAATGAGTATTTTACAATTTAAAAAAATATAAAACATCAGTCAATGCTTTTTGATCACTCCTACCAACATACCTGTAGCATATCTAATGCTTTCAACAAACTGATTTTGGCAATGGATCATATAAGAGGTAGAAAATTTTCATTATACCAAACTCCCAAGTGAATGTGACTGTTCTGAAAATCAGCATTCAAAGTTCTGTTTTTTGTTGTTTTAATCTGTGCCTTAACACAGACTACTGGAATGAGTTAGCAACTACTATAACCATGAAACAGTCTATTACATAAAAAGAAATTATACTTATAGAGCCCCAAGCAGTAATTATAAGAGATTAGTTTGCTTAAATACTCACTTATTTACTTTCTCTTTCTCAATATCAATGTATTAAATTCAAAGTAAAAAGATCTTTTATTTATACAATTCATATATCTCTTCATGGTTAGTTTTGGTTTTAATATTACCTGCATCATAATTTTATACTACTCACCAGCATCAATAATAGAAAGTGGAGTAGTTAACACTTTCAACAACTGGGGCATGTTCAAGTCAAGACATTTTGTCAGTATACCTGGTAATGAGAGAGATTACAGAGGACGAGATTCATACCTTTCCCCAAGAGCATTGGTGATAAAGAAACTCTTGCAAAATTCCAATAGTTTACTGATTCTGTTTTCTATGATGATAACTATTACCATTAATTCATATTTTATCACATGCAATATTTATAACCAGTATTTAGCCACCAGCAACTTTATGCTACTTTTTCATAGTCAAGTGAGAGCAAAATGTAAAAGCTAAATTAATTAAGTTGAAAAAATAGCAACAAAGCAGAAGAGGACTCTTTTTACATGGAATAACTTTCATAAAGTTTTTTGAAAACTAAAAAAAATGGTGTTTTCTCAAGCATATCAACAACTGTCTAAGATTATAAATGAAATTTCTTCAAATCAAAGATGTGGTTGTTAATTCAAAGGTTAGTAATATTAATTGCTGTTAAGACTGTTAAAAGGCATAATGTCCATCCAGACACTTGTACTACTGAAATGTACTCATTCTGAAGTTTTTCTTATGTTAAAATGTTGTATCATAACCAACTATATATCAAGTGATTTATAAGTCCAACTATGTTTCCAGTCTTTTATATTTTTTGGTGGCAGCACATGTGGCATGATAGTTATTAGCTTATCAATTCCATTTTGTATACTGAGTTTGAATTCTGGTTAAGACTGGTTAATATGCTTGGGAAAAGCAGGAATCCATCTGTTTTTACTCCAGCAACAAGTTAAATAGTAGGACAGACTAGACTCTCTAGCCTTGGTGAGCAACCACTTTAGGAGAACAATAACACTGAATTCAAAACCAGGAGCTGTAGTCTAAAAGGTGGTTTTACATTGTCTTCAGTCCCATCCTGGCATTCTGTGATTAGACTGGTGTCAATATGTTTCAGTTCTTGCAATTCCCTTGGATGACATTAGTAGTTTGGAAAGGGATAATGTTGTATAAGCAACTATCTGTTTTCTAAATAATATTGCTAATACCTGTGCCCAGATACAGACACATCCATGGTTTCAAAAGACTATAAAATGACTCTGTTGTACATCTTGGTTAGTACAAATTAAATCCTTATAAGTAAATTAAGTATCTGTTTGATACTTGTTATCAATGGTTGAACTTCATTCATGTGTAACTGGTTATACTGATAATTGGCTTTGTACTATTCTCACACTATCTTGTGAATGATTTTGGTATTTTGATTGATACTCTTGAGAGTGTATAACATTGACTCCATTTATTTATATGCTTTGGGCTGTTTGGCAAGTAAGGTGGTAAGGGTAATGCTTAACACAAATATTTAACTAAAACTTTCCCTTTACAAACAACAGGCTTTTAATCAACTAAGTATCTTCTGTCTTAAGTGCCTCATGACACACACTCACTTTTGTATATTAATATATGTCCATCGATTCAATAACAACCATTAACTAAGCCTAAGCTTAACAAATGAATTATGCAGATGATTTGTTTATTGTGGTCAAGGCTTGCGTAGGACCAACCACAACTTTTGGATAAGTTGATGACAGAAGAATGGTGCACCATTGTGTAATAGATTCTCTGAAATAGCACTGCTCAGTTTTTGAATTCAGAATTTTTTCTTCTTCTTGACTGATTGTCTTAGGAAGGCTAAAAAGTTTAGTCTTTTAAATATATGATTTGTTGGTTGGGGTTTTATAGCATATCAACCCTTGTAGAGTATTTAATGCCAAATTTTGTTTATACATATATTAGATATTGATAAAATATGCATTGACAAATCATATAACATTTTAAAATGAGCCAGGAATCATTTGTTTGCACACAATTATATGGGTCCAAGTATTGTTATGTAATACCAATAATTCAATTTTTGCATAAAGTTAAATGGTTTCAAGTATTGCCATGTAAGAGTGCCAATTAAACTTAACATCAATCATTTGTTTGCACACAGTTAAATGGTTACTCATATATGATTTGAAAGTGATTAGTTTGAAGGTAATCTTATTTCAAGTGAGTTAGAACTAATACATTTACACATGAGTATTGCTATTGTTTGCACACTGTTAAATGGTTTCAACATATAGCTATATAAAGTAAAGTTGGTGACCTTAGTCGAGGGTGACCTGAAGGCCCCCTTTTCAATAGCTACTACACTGAGGTGTAGGGGAGGGTGCTACTCCATTCCCTGGATTGCTCCACTTTATCCTTGATCCTGACCTTTTAGTGCTGAGTGCTAAGCAAGATGGCATCAAGTACCATTTTTTGAGTCATTGTTATGACTCGACCAGGGATTGAACCCCAGTCTCCCAGATCATTGGCAAACACTCTACTCATTAGGCCAATCACCTGGTAGATATATAATGCTAATAATTCAATTTTATATTAATCATTTGTTTGTATACAGTGAAGTGGTTTCAAGTATTGAATAGTTTTATTGCCATATGATACCAATAATTCAATTTTTATAGTTCTATTATCACACAGTTAAATGATTTCAAGTATTGCTATGTATGACACCTCATTAGGGAAGTGTCTTACCCCTCAGCAGAGATGCAGTCAGTGTATTTTACAGACCCAGCCAACTGGGCTTTAAATATATGTTATTGCTTTTTTATTTGTAGCCTTATATCTAAAATGGGTTATGTGGGTATATATATATATATATATATATATATATATATATATATATATATATATATATATATTCTTTAAGAAAAACAAAAAAACCGGTCACATTGGATTATAAATTTATTTCCATCCTGTTACGCATTTTTGAAATTTCCAAAAACACACAAAAAAAAATTAACAGGACTTCTTCAGATCTTTTAGATAAAAAACTAGAATAGACACAGAAAAAGTGGGAGGGGATAGAAGAGGGGTGAAGAGTTATCTCCTCATTAAGCCCACTTCCGTTTTAGATTTTAATTTAGGTTAGAAATGTAGTAAATTTATTATAAAAAATTTTTAATTTTTAATTACATTTTGACCTAAATATATCTATATATATATATGACTTGGCGTTACTAGCGAATACGCCTAATCAAGCAGAGACACTACTGCATAGTCTGGAACGAGCCGCAGCTGGCATTGGCCCCCATGTCAATGCAAACAAAACTGAATATATGTGTTACAACCAAACGGGCAACATTGCCACACTAGACGGAGCCTCTCTGAAACTAGAAGACAAATTCACTTACCTAGGAAGTAGCGTCTCATCAACCGAAAAAGACATCGACACACGACTGACGAAGGCATGGACAGCTATCGATAGGCTCTCGATCATATGGAAGTCGGACCTAACTGATAAAATGAAATGCAGTTTCTTCCAGGCAGCGGTTGTGTCGATACTGCTATATGGATGCACCACATGGACGCTAACGAAGCAGCTGGAGAGGAAACTAGACGGAAATTACACAAGAATGTTGAGAGCAGTATTAAACAAGTCCTGGCGACAACACCCCACGAGACTCCAACTATACGGACACCTGCCCCCATCACAAAAACTATACAAGTCAGACGAAGCAGACACGCGGGACACTGCGGGAGAAGCAAGGGCGAGCTCATAAGTGATGTACTCCTGTGGACCCCCACATATGGATGTGCAAAAGTAGGACGACCAGCACGAACTTACATACAGCAACTATGTGAGGACACAAGATGTAACCCTGAAGACCTGCCGGAGGCGATGAATGATAGGGAGAAGTGGCGAGAGAGGGTCAGGGATATCCGCGCTGGTGGCGCGACATGATGATGATGATATATATATATATATATATATATATATATATATATAAGGTTATATGTGTATGAGTGTGTAAATGTATATATATGATGGGTTGTGCATGTATATATATATATATATATATGCTTGTGTTTGTGTATGCAGAAAAACACACACACATACATACATATATTTATATATATATATGAAATGTATTTAACCATAGTTGTGGAGAAAAAAGATGGATGCATACCTTTCCCAAGAGCATTACTGCAAAATTAAAAGTAAATAGCTTCATCCAGGATTTTAACTTGATTGTTGAGTACATTTCTTATGATGTTACATCATACATTCATTAATTTGTATGTGTGGGTGGGTATATATATATATATATATATATATATATAATGATTAATTTTTAATAATAGATGGTTGCTTACATCTTAGAATCAGCGAGCTTCATATCTTATTCTAATTGCTTTCATTATGAACAACTTGTCTACAAAGTGTTATATTTAGTAATTTTTGTAATTCTATTTCCTATTTCATTGCACTTTTTATTCCATTTTATTTATCTTTCATTATTTCCTGAAAATAAGAGCTAAGAATCAACTCCATTAATGATGTACAATATATTGTAGATACTGTAAATACATGACACTTCCTTGTTAATCAAATATTAAATACAGACATGTTTCTCATTGTTACCCTTTCTTTTACCTTTCTTCTTAAAAGATTGACAAATAGCTGTAAATACAGACATAAATCATCTTTCTGTATATCAATGCTATATGTGTTTAGGTTTAATTTGTAAGTTTTATCAATTCTCTTATTAATGCATCAGTAAAAGTCTCATCAACCCAGTAATTTGGTTAGAAGTTTAGGCCATTTAATAGGCTTTCTTGATATAAATGCTGAGAAATGCAATCATCTCATATAAAAAATGTTTGTCAAAATAATAATTTCCTTTGTGTACACATACATACATACATACGCACACAGGGGGTGAAACCTGTTATATTGTTATGAGCCGAATTATTATATGATATCTTCACTGCATAATGTTCAATCTATGTGACTCACAACTGAAATAAGTATATTGACAAGGAAAAAAATTAAGTTAAAAATTAAATATTTGCTCTATGAAATTATTGCTTTTTTCATCTCTAGCCACAAATTTTTATATATATATATATATAATGAATTGTGTATATATTTACACACACACATACATATATATATATATATATACACAATGGGTTGTTTATATATTTACACACTCTTATATAACGGGTTGTGTATATATTTGCACACATATATAATGGGTTATGTGTGTGCATATATTTTATATATATATATATATATATATATATATATATATACATATAATGAGTTGGGTATATATTTACACACACACACACATATATATATATATATATATATAATTAGTTGCATATATATTTACACACACACACACATATATATATATACACAATTGCTTCGGTATATATTTACGCACACACGCATATATATATATATATATATATATATATATATAATGGGTTGTATATCTACTTATGTTTATTCATGTGATGTCCTTATCTGGAATTTGTGGAGAGGGTAAAATGGCATACTTAATACAACAGTTAAAAGCACTGGAAACATTATCAAGATCTATACAGAAAAATCTTTTTATGATGGAAGATGCAGGATGGGGAAAGATGAGTACTATTAAGTGAACACCACTTGGAAAATAAGAACCAGCCATAAGGGTAAATGGCTTGAAAATGACAAATGCATAAAATAAACAAACACTATGTATGTTGAACATCACATTTTTTTAAACCTTCCTATAATTTATCATATAAATATTCTTCTGTGGAAACCCAAGTAGACACATTCGATATATATATATATATATATATATATATATATATATATATATACAACTTCCCACACTATAAATATCTTTTATCATATTTTCCAAGTCTTTTCTTTTATCTATAGTCTTGTGTCTCTTTATTGGCCTTTTAGGTTGCAAATGATAAAATATTACCTCCTTATCACTACGGAATGATGTCTTGTTATTTCGTATTTAAAAAGCTTTATATGTCAGCAATTACTTGGATTGGAATATATAGATATATATGTAAAAATAAGTAAAGCAAAACAATCAAAGCTAGTTTCCCCCCCTCCAGTTCTAACAGGGTAATTTTCATTATCTCAAGCTTATCTTTGATATGTAATAAATGATTTATATTCATAAAATCTTTATGAATGCTTCCTACTGTTTTTTTATCTATTTATTTATTTTACTGCAACCACCAACACCACCACTACTACTACTACTACAATATATAATTATGTAATAGTGATTTTATTTCAGTCAACAAGATTATTATTGTATTATTAATACTTCTTAATTATTACTTGTTGGACCCATGGAAATTGATAACTAAAATTGTTCATTATCTCATACCTCTATTCTTCTCTTGGTCTTTGTCTGTATCTTCTCATTTTCTCCCTTATCCTTTTGAATCTTAATTAGCAATTCACGTTTTTATCTATATGCTATACAAACATGGTTTACTTTTAAATGTGAATAAGGAATGCACAAATATTTTCTATTGTATCCTCTCATTTGCTTTTCTTTTGCTCTATCTCTCGATAAAGAATATAAAAATTATAACAATTTTTTTTTTCCCTACATGTCTTTTCATTTTTTTTTTACTCATCTCTTGGTATCCAGCCAGTAAGCCTGAGTCTCTATTTTTATGTCTACATCTCCTTCCTCTTCTCTATGTATGTGTGTGTATGAGTATGTGCATAAATATATATATATATATATATATATATATATATATATATATATGTGTGTGTGTGTGTGTGTGTGTGTGTTTGATTTTACCTAGCTTTCATTGTTTTCCTTCTCTCTAACTTTCTCTCATTTTCTACCTTTCCTCCTTCAGAGCCTCTTTTCTACATTTCCCAATTGTTTCACACTTAATATTTTTAAGCAAGTTTCTCTATTCAAAAGTGTAGCTGAATCCAACTGACAATGGTTAGAGATCAAACAAATGCTTTACTTATGTCGTCTACTTAGATTTCAAGAACTCTTCTCTGTATTGCCCAGTCGGCTTGAGTTGTAGAATACACCGACTGCTTCTCTGCAGAGGAGTAAGACCCTCCCCCCACCAATGAGTGTCCTGGATATGACACTAAACAATCTGATGGTGAGGTTCCAGTAATGCTGGAGCTTTGGGGAGTGCGGAGTACCCCTTCTTTGCCATCGCTCCCAGGTCCACTCTGGCCCAGAGTGATAGCACCTGATAAGAGTCATATCTATGGGTTAAATAGAACTAAACTGTGGTTTCTTGAGTTTACTGTTTTTTGCATTTAAACTGAGTACTTATGCTAAACTGAATTGCTTGAAATAGAACTGTTTTGATATTGAAACTCTACTTACACTAAACTAAATTGTTTAATATAGAAGTGTTTTGACATTTAACTTTGTGTAAACAAAATCTGTTCTTAGCTGAATTAGAACTATTTGAATTCACTGAATAGCTTGAAATAGAAATGTTTTTTTTAAATTGAACTGTGTACTGATGCTAAACTGAACTGTTTGAAATAGAACTGATTTCTTGTTTAAAAAATGTATTTGGCGTTAAATAACCTACAAAGGTTGATATGCCATAAAACCCAACCAACTCTTCTTTGTATTCCAACCAATCACAGTTATACTGTGGTTTGGACAGTTTCAATTCTACCTCAGATCTCCAATTCTTCTAATATCTTTTTTAGGTTCTTTGGGATTATTCTAAGGGTAATGAGAGTGTCCCAAGGGCGATATCATTATTTGTCTTCAAATTAGCAGCACTAAATACTGCAAACAGTATTGCCTTCATATAATAGTATTAGTATTATGATAATCTTTGTTGTTTCAATATTGTTGCTATTATTTCTTTCTCTTTCACTTCATTCCTTCAAACGTGTCTTACTTTCACACTGTCCGATGTAAATAAAATGAGGAAATAAGTCATAACTACATTACATATTTGTGTCTTGAATTTTTTCCTTTTTTCATATATTTTGTTCCATTTTGCAGCAGTTGTAAACGGGATAGCTTGTATAGAAAACGGATGTTATCTTTAAGATGTGAAAATTACGGAGCAAATGAAAACTGAACAATGTAATAAAATATGAGAACTAACAGAAAATGAAATAAAAAAAAGCATTGTGTAAAAAAAACAAAAAGACAAAAAAACGCAAGGAGGGGAAAAAAAGATGTTGCAATAAAATTTGTCCAAAATGGAAGACGCTTGCTGTAAAAGTTGCCATTAGTTTTGTAGGTTGTTTTTTTTTTATTATTTGAAAAAAGAAAATTAACATCAGCCATTTTTCCTGTTGCATTTACAATTGCTGCATGAGTCTAATGTGTATATACTGACAGATGCATAAAAAAGTCAATATTTCCACCTTTACACACTAATGTGTAAAGTGTTTAAAGAACTTATTTGTAGACATGAACAAGTGGTAATATTTCTGGTTTAAAACTGTGCAGACGATTATTTACCAGAGACAAACTTCTTCCTTCAACAATATTTCTCTTTATGTGATATGTCATCTTAGTAAAAAAAAAAAAAAATCCTCCAGCATTTATCTGTTATAAACGAAAATGGATACAGCAGCTATTTTAGGCGGATAATTATAAGTAGTCATTTACTAAGCTTAGCTTACAGCCCAGTCAGCTGGAGCTGTAGAATACACCATCTGCATCTTTGCAAAAGGGTAAGACGCCCCCCCCCCCATGTGTCCTGGATATGACACTAAACAATCTGATGGTGAGGCTCCAGTAACACTGGAACTGTGGGCAATGTGCTGTCGATCCCATATCCACTCTGGCCTGGAGTGATAGCACCTGATAGGGTCCTATCCATGAGTCAAATAGAACTGTTTGACTTTTAAACTGAGCGCAAACAAATGTCATGCTAAACTGAATTGTTTGAAATCAAACTGTTTGATCATTTGTGTGTAAACAAATGACTGATGTTTGATTGAATTGTTAGAGATATATAGCAATAATTGGAACCATTTAATTTTGTGACTTATGTTTACAAATCATATATATATATATATATATATATATATATATATATATATATAAACTGGATCTGGCACTAAATAAACGACAAATATAGTTCTATAAAATAAACCAAAACAAATTAAAGGTTAGCTTAGTTTGGTACAAGGTCAGACATATGTGGTTCCTAGTGAGAACTGAACTCACTAACAATAATCTGCTAGCAGGTTTTGATAATTATAGAGCAAGTAGATTGACTCTGTATTCATTGATTTTTTTAAAAACTCTTCTGGATTGCTAATGAAAAGACTAAACAGTGTTTAAGGTGAATATTATTATTATTTCTGACTGATATTTTCTTTGGGTTTTTTTTAACTTAAATTGCTTTTTATATCAAAACTCACTGAAAGCTTATTCCAACAAAATGAAGAAATGGTACACATTGGAGACTTTATTAAAAGATGCACAGTTGGTGAGACCGAGCTCATCTCATTTTACCTCAGGGAAATCTGGTTATTAATATCAGCTGCTTTACCATCTAAGCTACAAGAACCATTGCTATTGTAGAAGCCTAAATCACTACTATGATTCATTAACTAATTTGCTATGGACAAGATACATTAGCTGCATTACTTCTAATTTACTTCTTTGACAGACATATTCCTTATTTTCACTTCAACACTAAACATATATTCATGACTTAGATAGTATATATCATAATGATCTGATTTTTATATGTTGCAGCAATATTGCAAAAATGACACATTGTAGCAAAATTCTTGTTAGTGCATTAACATTAAAACTCTCAAACATAGAGAATAAGGCAATTTCCAATCCAACTTGCAACTAATAATTAATAATGTGGAATCTGCATTATTCAAAAGAGTTAACTATTAAATACTATTCACCTTATTTATTTGTTTTATTTGATTAGTTATAATATGAATTCTATAAATAGGATATGATTGAGCATCAAAATTAATGGTTGTCTGACATAGAAGAAAATCCGAGGTAGATTAAATGAAGACATGTTCACAGCTAAGCAATTTGTATATTGAAAGTGATGATGTCTAGATGAGTCAGTATCAATTTTGGAAAATATTATGAAGTCAAACTTGATATTTTTTGAATAGCCAATTTTTGATGAAATGCAGGAGTAAGCAAGTGCATTACTCTTCATACTTACAAGACCTAACACTATAAAATGTTTTCTTGTTTATTCTGTTGGCTGGGTCAAGAATGTGCTGACTACCTCCCACCAAAAATATTGTCCTGAGTATGAGACTAAACTGCATTTAGTGGTGAGGTCTCAAGGCTATATGGAGTCACCTTTTATTATTATTATTACCTCAGGTCCACTCTTACCCAGACTGGTAGTACCTTTTAGGGGATGATCTACGTGTCAAGTTTGAGACAGTGTTTAAAATAATCTTGAACTGCATTAATATATAGATCTTAAGAAATTCATAAATATTGCAACTTAGTATGAAGTGATTGCCCAAAGTGTCTGTTTGGGTCCAATCTATGTGCCAAGTAGATCTGTTTGAGATAATGTTTAAAATAATCTTAAACTGCATTAATATATAGATCTTAAGACATTCATAAACATTGCAACTTAGTATGAAGTGATTACCCAAAGTGTCTATTTGGGTCCAGTCTATGTGTCAAATAGATCTGTTTGAGACAGTGTTTAAAAGAATCTTAAACTGCATTAATATATAGATCTTAAGACATTCATAAATATTGCAACTTAGTATGAAGTGATTACCCAAAGTGTCTGTTTGGGTCCAATCTATGTGTCAAGTAGATCTGTTTGAGATAATGTTTAAAATAATTTTGAATTACATTAATATATAGGCTCTTAAGACATTAAAATTGCAACAAAGTAGGAAGAGTTTACTTGTTTGAAAAGATAGCTTATTTGTATATACATTTGGATGCATGAAGTGTTTACCTATTTAGAATGATTGGTTTTGGGGTTATTTTTTTTGTTTTAATGCTATATCAACCTTCAAGGGTTATTTGAAGCAAAAGCCATCCTTGTAGAAGAAGGGTAGTGGTACTGTTTAACCCATAGCTGGGAGGATAAGAGAGTGAATCTAAATGATTGTAAAGACAGTTTTATGTAAAATATATAATTGGAGACAATAATAGTTAAACTGACTTCAGCACATGATAATCTAAAAAAGGTTGACATGCCATAAAACTTATAAACCAATGTTTTTTTCTTCTTTCCTAAACTGGAATGGTATGAATTAAGGATGTGGTGGATATCAAAAGAAATGCAACTTCACACCATGTCAAAAGAGGAATTTTAGAGATGTTTCAACTAACAGAAAACTTACAGGAATCAGCATGTTGAATGCCATTGAGACTAAAATATTTCATTCCTTGTTAATTTCTGTCTTAGTAAGAACTATTTCAATTTTGATAGGTCTTGAATACACCTAATATTTATAATTATATATATATATATATATATATATATATATATAATAGCCTAAATTTTTTTGATCAACAGTTACTTTACTTTCTAGCCACTGGCAATCAATTTCTATGCATAACCTACAAACAACTTTTTGGTGAAAGAATTTGATGGTAAATCATTAAATTCCACTTTTATATATTATTGCTACTGTGGAGATTTTCATTCATTTATAACCCTGTGAAGAACTGTCCCTATTTGCATTAGATTTTGAAAAGATATCATTAAATAATAAACGTTTTGAATCATTGATATTACATTTGTTATATCTCTTCATACACCATAGAAAATTTGGCATCTGCTTACCTCGGGTTTATACTTTCAGAATTTGCTGTGACATTTTATATATGTAACTAATTAAAGTGAATCAAAGTTTTGATATATTTGTTTCATGAAACCAAGTTGTAATATATCAAGTTACATATACATCTAACATATAATGGTATATGTCTTAAATTTATAAATATTTATGACTGCTTTTAGAACTAAAAATTCCTATAATCTATAATTACTTGCAGGCAAAATTAATACCTCTATACGTGACTGGTGTTATTGTAGGAAAATGGTCTGTGATTGGAATAATTTAGTTTGTTTTGGGGGGTACACAATATGAAATACACTGTTATTTTTTTTCTTTCCAAATTGTTAAGCCTTTCTTTCTTTATAATTTCTATGCTTTTCAGTCATGAAACTACCACACTGTGAGCCTAAAACAAAGAATCTGTTCCAATTTGATTGCTTTAGAAAGATCATTATGATGATGATTTGCAAATATTTATATCTAATATATTCATTTGGATTATGTTATATAGAAATTTTTACTTAGTTTTTCTTTCATCTTATTTTTGTTGCTGATTTAATAGTAGTAGTAATAATAGATATAATAGTCTTAAATTGTCAGTTTGTTAAATGAGACATTATCATCATTAATTTTTACCTAGTTTTTCTTTCATCTTATTTTTGTTGCTTGTTTAAACCTCGCAGTACAAGTAATAGATATAATAGTTTTAAGTTGTAAATTTTTTTAGATGAAACATCATCATTATCATGTAATTTTTACCTAGTCTTTTTTTTAATCATATTTTTGTTGCTTGTTTATACCTAGTAGTTGTAACAATAGATATAAAAGTCCTAAGTTGTCAGAATTTGTTGGGTGAAACTTTATTATCATCATCATCAGATTTTTCCCTCTTTTCTCTATTATTTTTATTGTTTTTTTTTTAATCAGAACTGCCAGATGGTTATTTTACAATTCCTAAGCAAGCAACAGAAATAAGATGAGAAATAATTTGGCATTTGTTGAGGTGCTTTAATAAGTTTAGAGGCTAATGATGAAAAGAAAGGATTTATTTTGCACAACAAATATTTACTTTTCAATAAATCTCAATACACTTAATCCAATACATCTTCATTAAAAACCTAAACATAAAGAATCTAAAATTGCATATGGTGAATAGGAGTCTAAGAATTATAATTCCTTGCCTTGGCACTGAATGCCAAACTCTCCTCTGATAAATGGGGATATTTAACATTATGTTATCAAAGAATTGTTTTTATAATGTTTCTGCAATAAGATTCTTTTGATGGTTAATGTTTTTTTTTTTTTTACATTTTATAACATCTATCAATCTCACAAGACCCAATTGGAGTGTTGTAGCTAACGTGCTTGGCTGTGACATTGGGATAAGTGAGTTTGAACTCCAGTTACAATTTTACGTTCACTTTTGGACTAATACTCTTGAGAAAGGTATGAACCTCTTTAATTGCACCCAATTATGGATTAAATGGTACCACTTGCGAGCAATATTGAACAGGTCCTGGCAGCAACACCCCACACGGTGCCAACTGTATGGCCACCTACCACCTATCACAAAAACTATACAAGCTGGACGAACCAGACATGTTGGAGAAGCAAAGACGAGATCGTAAGCGATGTGCTCCTGTGGACCCCCGCATATGGCCAATCAAAAGCAGGACGACCAGCTCGAACATTCATACAGCAGCTGTGTGATGATATGGGATGTAACCCTGAAGACCTACCAAAGGCGATGAATGATAGGGAGACGTGGAGAGAGAGGGTCAGGGATATCCGTGCTAACCGCACGTCATGATGATGATGATGATTATTCTTCTACAAGGATGGCTTAGGTATCGAATAGCCCACAAGTATTGATATGCTATTAACAAAGAAACCAGAAACAGAAACTCCATGGATCTGGATCTCTGCACAGGCCTTAGAAAGTTGTATGGCAATCTGGCTGTTACCCATACAGCAGGTCTCTTTTCTTTATAACAATGATGTTATCAGTGGGAAGATTAAGGTGCTATATAGTTTGCCATCAGTGTTACCACAGGAGTTGCTTGAATAAGGTTAAAGACATTAGACTGCTTTTGAGACTCCAATTCCTGGTTTTAAATCCAGTCTTTCCTTCTAAATTGGTTACTCTTAAGAATGCTAGTGAGTCCACTTTGCTCTTCTATTTTCCCTATAGCGGTAAGAAGAAGAGATGGATACATAAGTTCCCCTAAGACATCAGCATGAAACAAAATGTCAACAGCCTCATTCAAGATTTGAACTGACACAATGAATCCATTATTTTCAATAATAACCATTCCACTACTTTTGGCTCTAACTCACAAGCAGGAAGAACAAAATACCAGTTTTATTCAAAATAGTGTGCTCCAATGAAACCTTTGTTGGACAATGAAGCTATTACCATTAAATTAGGTGGGGAAAATTTTTGATCATTCACAAACCCAAACAAAGTTGTATTAGATTTTGTTAATGATTGACTGTGACATTGATTTTGAAAGGGCATGTAGATTTAGGGAAGGTTTGCTGGATGCTTTGAGTGCCTATGACAAAACTGTGCAACAGAAAAATTTTTCAAGCAAAGTAGTCAAGTATATTGTCATACTTGAAGCTTTCCATATTGACCAAGCCAGTTGATGAACCTTCACCTTCAATGCAGGCACAAGTAGAAGAAGGATACTTTTCAGGACAGAGAAAGAATTAAAAAAATTGGTCCTTTTGCCTAGTATCAGAGTGTAGTATCTGCATACTCTTTGAAAAGTGTTACACACACACACACACACACATATATATATATATATATATATATATATATATGTATAAACCAGAACTTATATATATATATATATATATATATAAAGCAGAAATTTGGCCCAATCAGCTGGGGCTGTAGAATACATCAACTGCATCTCTGCTGAAGGGTAAGACTGTCCCAGCGAGTGTCCCAGATATGACACTAAATAATCTGATGGCAAGGCGCCAGTAATGCTGGAGTTTTGGAGAATATGGAGTACCCCTTCATTGCCATCACTCCCAGGCCCACTCTGGCCCAGAGTGGTAGCACCTGATAGGGTCCTGTCCATAGGTCAAATTGAACTAAACTGTGAACTTATGCAAAATTGAATTGCTTAAAATAGAACTGTTTTGACATTTAACTGTGTGTATACAAAAAAAAAACTGTACCTATGCTAAACTGAATTGTTTGAAATACAACTCTTTATATGTATAAAAATGGATTTGGCATTAAATAACCTACAATGGTTGATATGCCATAAAACCAAACCAAACCAAATGAAATTCTATGGTTTAATTAGTATATGCAAATGATATTACACAATGATAATAACCTGTACATTTTCTACTATAGTTAACAATGCAGCAAAGATTGCAGAAAAGTATCACTAATTTTGAAAGGATACATAGTTATATGACAGGTTTTCAGGAGATTTAAATGCCTACAAGGAACTGTACAAGAGAAAAATATATCAAGCATATGGTTATAATTCAATCCTTCTAAATCATCCACAGCAGATTAAACATTTAATCAGCCAAACATAGAAGATTATTTTTGAGTTTGAAAATACACAAATATTACTTATATAACTTGATAGTAGTTACATTTTTGCTTTTATATCATTTTGGATAGCACATACATGGTATGGTTAGTTTTATACATTTGAATTTTTGCTAGGTTATTTTATGCTGTAGTCATTTTAATAATTGTGGTTTTCATTTATATACTGTAAAAAAAATCTATCTTCACAATCATTTTAATTACCATATTTGACAGTGTATAAGATGCACCCCAATTTCAGCAGGGCAAATCGAGAGAAAAAAAAAACAAAGTACTAATATTGAATGTGATGAAATTAATATAATGAATATCATCAATGATAACACTTTTATACTGCATAATAACCTTTTAAATAAAGACAGTAGGTATATAAAAGTTTCTCTAAAGTCTAAGCAAATAGGAGTCACCAGGTAGCTAATTTTGGTCAACTGACATTGGCCCAGCGGCTAGAGTGTTCGCCAATGGCCCGGGAGACCTGGGTTCAATCCCAGGTCGAGTCATACCAAAGACTTTAAAAATGGTACTTGATACCACCTTGCTTAACACTCAGCATTATAAGGTACGGTTCAAGGGTAAAGTGGAGCAATCCTGGGAATGGAGTAGCGCCCTCCCCTACACCTTGGTGTAGTAGCTATCGAAAAGGGAGCCTTCGGGTCACCCTCGACTATGGTCGCTAACTTTACTTATTGTGAATTTTAAACCTACATATGGCATATAAGATGCAGGGGTATCTTCAAATGTTTTTGTAAAAAAAATGTGCCTTATATACCATCGTATATGGTAGGTAAACACCTCATAATCAGTTGCAATATCAATGTTTTAATGTAGTTCAAAATTATTTCAAACAGATTTGTTTGACCCATATATAGTGCATGTTCTACTCCTTTGGGTCAGAGTGGATTTAGAATTTTCCTCAAAGATTCGAAACTGGAACCTCACCATCAGATGCAGTTTAATTTCATATTCAGGGCACTGAGAGTATGGAAAACCTGTAGTGATATAATCTTTTACTCCCCTTTTCTTAGTTTAGCACAAAGTCAGAAGTACAGAGCACAATGTGAGAATGGAACAAACCTGAACTAAGATAAAACATACAATAACATGAAGCAATTTTTTCAAAAATGACTGATACCTGAACTTCTCAATAAATCCTGAGAGGAAGTGGAGTTGTCCTTTTATAAGCTTAGCTTAGTTTGGCATAAGGCCAGAAGTATGGGCACCCAGTGAGAATTGGGCTCACTCACTATTACACCATATGAGGTGCCTTCTGATGGTAGTGAAAACTTATTTATATACATGTTTTGGCACTTAGACCCTATGAAATATTAATGTTGTCTTTAGTTATTCTATTCCACCTACCTTATTTAATGACTGCATGTGAGAGGGAAGAATTATTTTCACAAACAATAAATAAAGATCACTACTGAATTTTTAATATGACTGAAATATTTTAAGAAGTATTTGGACTATTGATGTCATTGCTTTTATTATTTTTGTTGCTACCCAATTCTAGCAATTCAATTTACTGGGTTTCTACCAACATACAGTCTATATTGAATGAGAAGTCATCTTTCTTTTTGTATTGAGGTGACTATCTAAAAAAAAATGGAGATTTCTCTTTGTATATGGATTGTACACTTGATGACAGCTATTGAAGGGATTAGCCAAAATGTGGTAACAATGAAATCAACTGTCAAAATTGAAGAAGTTTGGAATACACTTGATATGGCCAGTATTTAGTCACAGATAGCTTTAGGGCATTGAAGAATGTAAGAATTAATAGGAAATTCAAGGAAAGAAGAGGAATATTGCCTTTTGTGAAATTGTTAAAAATTAAGGAAGACTGTATTTTCTCATGAAACTTATAACTTCATAATATATTTATGATTTCAAAATGTAAATTGCAGATCATTTTCCCTATATTGTTAAAATATTGGAATTACTTTGGGTCAGTGTCTAAATTAAAAAGATACAAAATGAAATTTTCTTGTCATATTATATCTGTAATAATAATATTCATAATGATAAAAATAACAATAAAGATAATGTGAATAACTTGTCAATACATCAGGAAATAACCCAAAACAAATAATTATAATAAGAAGAATAAGAAGAACAAGGATGTTTAACTGAGGAGGATAATGAAGGGAATGTACATATATACAGTGGAAACATTTTTTCATTCACATGCTGAGAGCTGTTGTAATACCACAAGGCATACAACAGTGGATTTAATTAATAGACTAAGATTAAAAAAGATAAAACCATTTGATAGAAAGGGTGAGAGGGGTCAAGTAGGAAATAGAGAATGGCGGTTATTGAACTGTTCCTTTTTGTCTGGTCAGTCTTTGCTGAATAACAAATTGGTAATGCAAAGAACACTATGAAAGAATTAATAGTTACCAGCAGATGTATATTTGCAATTTGAGAATGAAATATTGAATGATTCATGTATTTTAAGAATACAAAAAACAAAAAAGATAGAGGACATAATTTTTTTTTTTTCAAGACAGTTTATACATTTACAAATTTATATATCCCTAATGAATTCTTAACCAATTTCATGAAAGACAATATTTCTTGCAGAAAATATTTGCCTTCTTTCTCCTCATTGTTTTTTATTCTCTTTAATAACTGCAGAAAAAGAAATGAATCTATTCATAGCCAAATACTGTAACATATGACAAGTATAGTTTTATTGAATTATATCAATAGATTTGTTAAAATATTCCAACTGCATTATTAATAGATCCATGGGCAGTATGGTTATAAGGGATAAGTGTTAACAAGTCATGCTGATAGCACAAAGTTCCTTGACTCTTCCTTGCCATCCCATCCCTATCAGCTATCTCTCTTGGTAGGTCCTCTAGACTGCATCCAGTGTCTTCACAGAGCTGATGAATAGAAGTTTTTCCTGATCAGCTAACACTGGTGTGTCCATGTGTAGGACTCCATAGTTCATCCTTACTTCTCCAACAGCATGTCTTGTTTGTCTTACTAGGATGGCTTGTGAGATGGGAGACAAGTGACCATTCAACTGTTGTTTTGTGGGGTGCTGCTTCCAGTATTTATTCAAAACAGCATACAGAATTCCAGTTTAGTTTCCATTTACTTTTTTCTCAAAGCATTTTGATAGAGTCCAGGTGGTGCAACTATACAGTAGTACTGATGTAGCTATAGCTTGGAAGAAATCTCATTTTAGTGTTTGGTAAATATTCATCAAAATATATGTAAAAAATACACTCACAACTCTAGAAGTGTATAAAAAACTAACAACAACTATTGGACTGACCCACTGGAGATAGGGGTATTGAGTGGCTTTATAGATATTATTTGGATTTATGTAATGCTATTCATGCTCTCATAAAGCAGCTCAAACCTAGTTAAATTTTTATACACCTATTAATATAATATCATTATTAGAGGGACCCATGAAAATTTCATTAATTGTGTGTCTTCCCTTTTCCCTGTATCTTCTCATTCTCTCCCATATCCATTTTAATCTTTTGTTTTTATCTAACTGTTGCAAAAGCAGAGGTTACTTTCATGTAAGGAATAAAGAAGGCATAATGATCTACTAAATTGTCTTTTATCACAGTTTTTTTGGTTTTTCCATCTCAAACTATCTTTCAATCTTTTACTCATTATCTCATAATATCTATCCAACAAGCCTCCCTATACTTCTTTCAACTCTATCCTTTTCCCTTCTCAATGCACACATATATAAAAAGAGTTTTCCTTTCACCAGGTTTTCTTTTTTTTTTCTCTGACTTTCTTTACTTCTAACTTTCCTCCTTCACCCTCCTAGTTAAAGGGTAAAATAGTATTATTGCTGTTCTTCTATAATGATGGCTTTAGCATTAGATAACCCATGAAGGTTGATATGCCATAAAACAAAAGAAACCAATCTTTCACATCTTTTTTATCTCCTCTTTCTCTATTACTTTTTTTCAATACCTTTCTGCTTAATATTAAGTTTCTTAATCAGAAAACAAGACTGATTTCAGTTCAGAACAGTCAAGAACCAAGCAGATTCTATACTCTGATCTGAAATAGAAAAATATAACATGCAAACAAGAGAATATAGATCATTCCTGATTATAATAATAATTTGAGAATTAACAATCATAACAACCTGAATGAAAATGATGCTCAAAGTTAAACTATAATTATTTTCATGATGAAATAAGTAACTAAAGTTGGTGACTGTAGTCAAGGGTGACCTGAAGGCTTCCTTTTCAATAGTTACAACACTGAGGTGTATGGGAGGGCACTACTTCTTCCCCTGGATTGCTCCACTTTACCTTTGATACATACCTTATAATACTGAGTGTTAAGCAAGGAGGTATCAAGTACCATTTTTAAAGACTTTGGTATGACCCGACCTGGGATTGAACCCGGTCTCCCGGACCATTGGCAAACACTCTACCCACTAGGCCAATGAGTTTGTTATGATGAAATAAAGAAATGCATAATTATAACAGTAATAATGATTTTAGAAATGCTGCTAATAATCATTTCCAACAAGTAATTTAGTGATAGAATGGTTCATTTTATTTCATGACTCTTTTGTCTGTTTCTAATTTGTTAATTACTTCATGACATTAAAATTTCTTCTTGCCATAAAATAAAATATTAGTTTCTTAAGCCAACTTACATACAGTCAGTTTTATAGCCAATAAATAAGAAAATTATTTAACCCTTTTAGCATTTAATTCTATTTTGTTTGGGGAACAATTAATCAAATGTTTTTTGCTATACAATATAATGAAGTCCTTGAATCTGTTTGTATTTGCATGGAAGAGACTATGTTTTTAAAATACCTGGGTCAATTTAATCTGAAAACCATCAGTAGTTTATAGACTGTTATATCTTTTTGAATAAAGACTTATCAATGATATAGTAAGAAAGCAGAATGCTATGAAATGATAAGAAGCAAGATGATATCATTGAGTTTTTAATCTCTTCCTCTCTCATATATAAACTAAAAGGCGATTTCTTAAAATATGATATAGAATAGAGACACATAGCAAAACAGATATCATCATAGGACTTAGTAACCTAAGTTCAAATATCAGAGACAAGGAGTCTCCATGGCGTAGTGGCTAATGAGCAACTATGACATCATAGCTTACAGTTGTATAGCCATGAACAACTATACATACGTGGCACAGCGGACAGAGGCGTTGAGTCTCTACGGTTCCAGGTGAGCATTGTCAGAAGATAGCGGTTTCAAATCCTACTCAAGCCAGCCAGAGGTTTACTTGGTCAAAAACGTGGTGCGATAGACAACAACTATGGAAAGCAGTAATTACTGGGGATACGGTTACAAGACTCAGCATTCCTATCCGAGGTCGCAGTAAATCACCTGAAGAAGGCCAGAGGTGAAATTTGGCCGAAACGTAGTGAAAGAAGAAACAACACAAAAGAAAAAATACCAAGATGAGGATAAAAAGTCCGCAATAAATAAAAATTAATTCTCAGATTAAGAAGCCTCATCTCAAAATGATTCCAATTAAAGACAATTACAAAAATTCGGTACAGACCCGACTATGGAAGACCAGGTAAGGATTTATAAGACCAAAAATCCATCCTTGATCGCCTTTCGGGGCCCGTGGCGTAGCGGACAGAGGCGTTGAGTCTCTATGGTTCCAGGTGAGCATTGTCAGAAGATAGCGGTTTCAAATCCTACCCAAGGAGGCCAGAGGTGTACTTGGTCAAAAATGTGGTGCAATAGACAACAACTATCGAAGGCAGTAATTACTGGGGATACAGTTACAAGACTCAGCATCCTATCCGAGGTCGTGGTAAATCACCTGAAGAAGGCCAGAGGTGAAATTTGTCCGAAACATAGTGAAAGAAGAAACAACACAAAAAAAAAAAATACCAAGATGAGGATAAAAAGTCCGGAATAAATAAAAATTAATTCTCAGATTAAGAAGCCTCATCTCAAAATGATTCCAATTAAAGACAATAACTATACATACACATATGCATGCAGAATCATAACGACGACACAATAAAGATGAGCGACACAGTTCTCTAAAAAAATGTTACTTTATTTGAAAGGGTTTGAAAGGGTTACTAAAGGTCTTGCTGTGTGAGAGGTGAGTTGGAGGCTGAACAGAACAGCAACATATTGACCCCCACTCTTATGGCCATAACATCATTTCTTTCCCGTTCTCCTGGGCTGCTCAACTGGGGGCCTGAGGGGCCAGACTCTCTGGGACATGTTCCTCATTCCAGCATCTTCTCTCCAACTGACTGATTCCCTGTCTTCACCCAGGTTATATGATTGTTCGACGCCCACCTTCTTCTTGTGGGCATCTCAAATCGCACTCAATTCAACCCGTCCACGGTCAAGGTTATATCCTGATATTCCTCGACCGGATGCACCTGTTATTTACACAGGTGCATTTCCTATTTTGACAGCTTGGCCAGGGTCAATATATTAGATTACAAGTTCAAACTCCAGTCAGCTGTGGGTGAAATAGTAAAACTTATGTTCTTCTACAAGGATGGCTTTGGCATTGAATAACTGTTGTGGCCCCTGAAAGGGTCACTAATGAAAACGCAAACACGGATATTAAATAACAGATTATATTACACAAGAAAGATAGAGTTACATAGAAAAGGTAAGAAGTCTCGTACTGTTCAGATAACACTGATATTGATCTGCCTCTTGGCAGCGAAATCTCTCAGTACTAATAACAGTGAGAAGAGTCCATTATGGTGAGATGAGTTAGGCTCCTACAACAATAACCCATAAAGATTGATATGCCATTAAGCAAAGATACCAATCAAATATTGGATGAGGTTGTTTGTGCTTCACTTCATGCTTATGTCTTTGGGAAAGACATGAAGCCATCTCTTCAATCTCTCAGCCAGTGATGGGTAAATCATAGGGCAGAGTGAATTCTTTAACTTTAGTACAGCAACAAATCTAGGAGAAGAAAAACTGATTTTAAACAAGCTGTACTCTTAAAAAATTACTTCAAAATTGATCTTGTGCTGCATCCCACCTATTGATGAAAGATTGAATGAATATCTACTTAAAATACTATCAATTGTTATTTTAAGTTTCATCGGATAAAATCTTTTTTTTTTTTTTGCCTTGTGAGAAACTTCAAGTGACAGTGATAGTATTGCAAGTAATCACTTTTCAGTTTCTATACTGTTTTGCTTCCCAGCATTTGAGCTCACTGATTTTATGAGAACACTTGCTTCTTTTCTCTTTATTATCTACTGAAAATGACATCAATATATGACTAGTAAAGTCATGGACTGCTATCGAGAGGTTATCAATCATATGGAAGTCAGACCTATCTGAGAGAATAAAACGCAATTTCTTCCAAGCAGCAGCCATGTCAATTCTACTATATGGATGCACCACATGAATGCTGACTAAGTATATAAAGAAAAAGCTAGATGGGAACTGCACAAGAATGCTGCAAGCTATATTGAACAAATCCTGGAAGCAACATCCCACAAAACAGTGGCTGTACGGCCACCTACCTCCCATCTCTAAACCCATCCAAATAAGATGAACATGTGGGACACTGGTGGAGAAGTAAGGATGAAATCATAAGCAATGTTCTCCGATGGACCCCTTCACATGAGCATGAAAGTGTTGACCAACCAACAAGAACTTATCTACAATAGCTCTGTACGAACATAGGATGTAGTCTAGAAGACATGCTCAAAGTGATGGATGATAGAGACAAATGGCAAGAAAGTCAGGGAACTATTTCTAGGACAGCATATATGAATAATTATTTTAAAAAGAGAATCACACTTAAATAAAAGATAACTACCCACCCCACCCCGAACTTAAGGGCCCTTTTGACTGGTGCTTTTCAATAGCAACAACCAATAAAATTACACTAAAACTACTTACAAAAATGTGTGTGCAAGCAAATGAAATTCCCATACCCTTTAAAGTTATTTAGAGAATCTAGAGAGTTGTAGATTGTTTTTTTTTTTCTTTTTTTCCCCTCCTCTCCCCAACTTTGCTGTTCATCATTCCATATTTATAAATAGTTTTAGTGTACTTTTACCACTTGTTGCTATTGAAAAGCACCAGTCGAAAGGGCTCTTTAGTTTCTTTTTTTTTTCTTTCTTGTTTCTAGTTGTCTTTTATTCATATATATATTCACACACACATATACAAACTGAAAATAAAATGCAATACTCTCAACAATAATGCCAACTTAAACCTGGATACAATATATGCATGGAACTGAGTAGTAGATATTCTGATAAAGATTTCAAAATCTTCAACTATCCTATATGTAATGATACTCATGCTAGTGTATTCTATATGCATATGAGAGTACAGGCATTAATGTCCGAATAGAATATACAGTGTATCAATTTGCAGTCTGAGTACTGTTGATACACCCCTGATTTTGGAATCTATGCATCCGCAGATTTCTATATGGGATCATTTAATCTGTGATTTAACTATATTACTTATTCATTTACTCTTCTTTAAACTGAAACATGCATCTAGAGTGTTGTAATTTTATTTTCTATGTAAGTATATATATATATATATATATATATATATATATATAAGGTATTCATAGGTTTATGGCTTAAATCTTTTTCATATACCTATCTTGGGTTTGGTCTAACCTGAAACATCAAGAGTCAAAGGGCATAATTCAAATTTCATAATTTCCCAAATGAATCAAAAGCTTTATTTATCTGATGCCATCTAAACAATTAATATTGGGAACAAGCTGTTATAGGACACCAGGAAATTTAGACATACTCAAATAAGGGGAGTAGAGATGATTTGAATTAAGTGTTTTTCCTTCTAAAAGAATGGTCGCTTCACCAAGACTAAAGAATCCAGTCTGCCTAACTATTTAACAAGGAGAGAACAGGTGAGTTCATGTCTTTTTCAAGGAAATTGGCACTAAGTAAAATGCAAACAGCTTTGATCAGGATTTGAACTCAGAATACTGATTCTATTTTCTACAACGATAACCATTACACTAAGCAGACATCCTCTTGAGTAAATTATGCTGAAGAACTTTATTTGTAAGTTGTCTGTAATAATACTTAAAGACAATCAGCAAGTTAAACTTTGATACTACAAGAGAGTCAATCAAGTGAAATAACTTTATACAAATATAATTTCTTCTATTCAACAATAAAAAAGATATTGATGGTCCTCTGGATATATCACTACAAGATTAAATATTTAAGAAATTTGTTTAGGTCTACCAAAAAATATCTTTTGAAAAACTTTTTTATGTTGTATTCAAGTTAATTAAAAAAATATTTACTTTTTAGAATACATTATTATCTTTTAAAAAATATTTTTTAAAGATCATCTAGCAAGGACCATGATAAACAATCATTGTGTTTTGACAATCACTGAAGGAGACCTAGAAAGATGCTTTGGCTCAGAGATTAGATCTGATGTGTAATGCAGTGTAAAGGAAATTTACTTTTCTTAATGATAATTAAAAGTTTGAAAAGGCACATGTTAATTGCCAAGAGCAAACACCTTGCTTGATTTGTATTCTGTAGATAAGTACATTGCTCGGGTAAGTATGAGAGCTTAGGGCATCAAACTTGTTCTTATCAGAAAGTGTCTTGTCTCCTAAAAGAAAATCTATTGCACATGAGGAAAGACGACAACATTAGACAAAAAAAAACACGGAAAGGACTGAGCTAAATAAGGAGAAACATCATGTTTATGTCTTCTCTTATTCTTAGTTTCATTGTTTTTTTTGTTGTTTGAATAACAAAACAAGTATAAAAGAAACAAAATCGAGAAGAACTGTAGAAAGGGAAGCAAATCTTGAAGACATAACTATTTATAATTACTGTTTTCTTTTAAAATAAGTTGTTTTTATGTTAATGAAAAGACAGAGCAAGAAGAAAGGGATAGTCAAAGAATACAAGCTAAAGAGTTCATTCTGATATTGTAATTTTTAATCTACAGAGATAAATACTCAAACAAAAGCTATATCAAGGTAGATTATTATAGGATATGAAAATTTGTTTCTTTTGTCTAGAATATCAGTTCTGGAAACATATCAGAAGCTGCAGCTGTAGTATATAAACAATTTTATTATTTATCTTTGAATGATTTTAAAATTTAAAAAAAAATCTCGCATTAAGGCAGTGACCACAAGCTAAACAAGTTTTTCCCTATTTTTTAGAAATTCCACATGGCATCATTTATATATCAGAGAAATATCAGAAGTGCCTTTGACTTTTACTCAATCTTTATTTCTTAAGCAGTGGATGTTGGTTGGTTGGTTATTTTACAGTGTATCAACTCTTTTGGGGTCATTTAACGCCAAATTGAATTTCAAACATTTTGGTTTAGTATAAATATAGTTTTTGTTTACAAACAGTTAAATGTCAAAACAGTTCTATTTCAAAGTACACAGTTTAGTTCTGTTTGACCCATAGATAGGACCCTATCAGGTACTACCACTACGGGCCAGAGTGGACCTGGGAGTGATGGCAATGAAGGGGTACTCTGCATTCCCCAAAGCTCCAACATTACTGGAACTTCACCATCATATTGTTTAGTGTCATATCCAGGACACTTGTTGAGGGAGTCTTACCCTTCTACAGAGAAGTGTTTGGTGTATTCTACAATCCCAGCTGACTGGGCATTTATATAAAAGAGAAATATTAGAAATGCATTTGACTTTTACTCTGTCTTTATTTTTTGACCAGTGGCTGTAGAAAGGATAAAAACAAGGACATAGTGAATGAGTGGTTGGAAAGATTAAGCAGTTAAAATCTGTTCTACCTCTATCTCTTACTCATTCAGCAAATTCTAATCCTTTCATTTAGAATTTCTTCATAAGCATGACAATACTCTTTTTATTTACTTTTCATTCCTAAATGCCAATCAAGTACACAAAGTTTTGATTTTTTTGTCTTTTATCTTTTATTCATTCATCATACAATATTGCTACTTTTTGCTACCAAACCCCATCAAGACTAGACCTGCTTGAAAGTGCAATTAGCAGGTTTCTTACCTTAATTCAGTGGTTCCTAAACTAGAAACTACAGCACACTGTTGCACCATGAAGTATTATTATATGCATTATGAAAAAAGTATAAAAGAGAAAGCTGACTTTGGAGCAAATTCAAATTTTATTTTCTATTGTTAAACACTAGAGATTACAATTGGGTTCTGTTATAGGGTCTCATTGGCCTAGTGGGTAGAGTGTTCGCCAATGGTCTGGAAGACCAGGGTTCAATCCCAGGTCGAGTCATACCAAAGACTTAAAAAAATGGTACTTGATACCTCCTTGCTTAACACTCAGCAATATAAGGTACATATCAAGGGTAAAGTGGAGCAATCCAGGGAAAGGAGTAACACCCTCTTCAACACCTTGGTGTAGTAGCTACTGAAAAGGGAGCCTTCGGGTCGCCCTCGACTACGGTCGCCAACTTCACTTTACTTTATAGGATCTAACTCATTAGTCTGACTTGTATTGTTTGCTTCTAGGTTGGTTGTTCATATGGTATCCTGATCAGTTGGTTAATTTTAGTATTTATGCAACCTGCATTGTGTTGGGATGCAATACTAGGTGGGATTAATGTGAGGTGACTGCAGGAAGTATGGCTCCTGAAGAGTTGGCACAAAAATTGCTCATCTCATCACTATTATTTTTCAAGAGGTGCCTCAGACACTAGGCAATCAACCTAGCCATTACCTCTTTCATGTGAGTGGGCAGGTGCTATCTGGAGTGAAGACCCCCTGGAACATGAGCCATTAATCTTTAGAGCCCACCTAGCATGAAAATCAGATGGTTAACCTCTCACCTGTTCTTTGCCATCCTATATGAGAAATTGCATGTTCCACCAACGGGAAGCAGAGGGGTGCACAGGTAGACATGGAATTGTCTAGTAAAACTGTTTAGTTAACACTCCAAACATGTTCATAAAGGGTAGTCCTTCTGACGGGTTCAAAATTGTTTCATAAAAATTTCATGTGATATTCATTTGAAATTGTGTAAAGAAGAATTGTCTTCTCTATGCAGAGATCATAGATTTAAAACCAAAAGCATGAAGTATTAATTATTGATACATTTTGGATTTCAATGAGGAGAAAGCATTGTTCAGTAGCTAAAAAAAAAAAACTTTTACTGTTTTAATCTAGATTTTAATTCATTTGTAATTTTCTTATCTTACTAATATTAAATGCAAATAAAGAAACATTTTTATGAATTGAAGAAGAAATGAGAGACTGTTTTTCTCATATAGAAATTGTTTTAAAAATCATCAAGTTCATGTTTCTCATCAGTAACCATACTGAATAAAAAACATAAATAGTAATAATTTTGATGTGTTTTGAATTAATTCATGAGCTAAAATGTATAAATACTTTTAGAAAAAAAATTTTGAATTTATATATTAAGTGTACCAAAATATTTTTCCTGTTTTTAAACTGTGCCCCAAGCAAAAAAAAAAAAATGTTTAAAATAAGAGCTACATTAATTTGTAAGCCTAATAAAGCAGTCATTCTGACACCATCTTAATAGTTTTTTCTGTCAAAGACATGAAGTGTGTAGAAAATTTATTGAGACCACTTCAATTTTCCTGGGTCTCAAAATGACTCTGACTTGTCTAGACAAAGTCTAGTTGTGTAGACATCATCCCTTATTTAATTTGTTCAGCTGTACACACATTTTCATTTAATTTTTTTTTCACCACATGTCATGGCAGAGAAGACTCAACATTGAAAAATTTGCCAAAATCTGGTCAAAATTGGTTCTTACACCTTTGAAATATTGAAACTTTGTGCTGTCAGAATCTTTGATTGACATTGCCACTTCAGTAAAAGAAGAACATTAATCAAACCTGATAAGGATCCAGAGAGGCTTTCCACTAGTAAGAATATTGTAACAGCTGTTCAGAGTGGCAATTTACTAAGCTTTTTGCTTAGATGTGGCACAAGGCCATATGAAAGGGGCACCCAATGAGACTCGAACTCACTCGTGTAGGTTTGCTAGTCCAGCTTGCTAACCATTACACCACCAGAGGCGCCTTAACAGCTGTTCAGAGTGTGCAAAAACTAAAGCAGACATTTTGAAAACCATCATAATTGCTCACAAATTATAGCTATGTGGCTACAATCTTTCTAACTAAAACTCAATCATCTGTGTGAAAGTCTCATGTCATCCCGAAGGCTCACCAAATTCACAGCAAAACCAAAGAGCTGATCATGATTTATTTTGCTTTGTTTTTTTGTTTTTTTGACCAAGAGTATTTAGTTCACCATAAATATATTAGTGAAGATCAAATTATCACCAAACAGTATTACTTGGAATACTAGTGCCAGATATGTGGTCCACAGGTCAGTAAGAAATTCACCATAAAAATGTGTTTGGTCATAGGGCAACTCCTCAAGTAGCATGTATCAGTCTGGTTGAGTCTATTCCTCTCCAGACCTACAACTGGAAATTTACTAAGCTTTTTTTTTGCTTAGATGTGGCACAAGGCCATATGAAAGGGGCACCCAATGAGACTCGAACTCACTCGTGTAGGTTTGCTAGTCCAGCTTGCTAACCATTACACCACCAGAGGCGCCTCTCCAGACCTACAACTGGTTTGAATTATAAGTTTTCTTTCTCCAAGACCAGTTGACATACAATGGGGTTAAAGAGCCCAATCTACTTTACTATTTACCTAAAGTAGGAGGGAGAGAATATTTGGATTCATATCTTTTCCAGAAGTATTAGAACTATGAGGATGCAAACAGATTTGCTCAAGATTTTAACTTGGGTAACCAAGTCCACTTCCTCTACTCTAATGCTTACCATTACACTACTAGTGTTTACATACTCTATTTACCCAGAAATTTTGGGTGAAACAAAGAATTGTGCAAGTACGGAACCCTCCATACTCACCAGAAAATGTTGAGGATCATAAAAGCAATATGATTTCATGCCTCCTTGTTTTGACCAATGAAAAACAAATGACTATAACAAATAAAACTATTAGAAATGTACTGTAAACACTTAACTTTTGTTTTGTTTTTAGATAATTATAATAGTATTACTAATTACCATTTCATATGCATTATTAAAAGTTCTTTTATCAACAGGCTTAATGTAATTTTCAGTATTATTGAGAGTAACATGATTTGAATCCCTCAAAACAAGACAATTTTGCTATGTTTATTCATAGTATAATTATCATTATAACTTTTAACAATATCTTCAGAATCCTTATCCTAAATTTTAATGTTTTTTCATAATTATCATCGATTGTTGAAGTATATTTTTCACATTTCAATGCTTTTGTAATTGCTGATATTGCAGATAAAAATCATCATCATGTCGTGCCATGAGCACGGATATCCCTGACTCTCTCTCGTCACTTCTCCCTATCGTTCATCGCCTCTGGCAGGTCTTCAGGGCTACATCCCATATCCCCAGATAGCTGCTGTATGTATGTTCGAGCTGGTCGTCCTGCTTTTGCTCGGCCATATGTGGGGGTCCATAGGAGTACATCACTTATGAGCTCGTCCCTGCTTCTCCAGCAGTGTCCTGCATGTCTGGTTCATTTAACTTGGATAGTTTTCGTGATGGGAGGCAGGTGGCCGTATAGTTGGTGCTTTGTGGGGGTGTTGCTGCCAGGACTTGTTCAATGATACCTTTTTATAATTATTGTTATAAATTGGTTGGCTTTATACAATTCTTCATCACTATAAACACATCACTCATGTAATTCATTTGCTAAGCTTTGATTTGGTTAATGGTCATTAACATCATTTGCTTCATTTGGATCATATTTGGAGAGTAACTGTGCGGAAGTGGCCTTACCAAAGGAAGAACATCTGAACCATATGGATCTGATAGAAAAAAAAAATTGAACTTTTTCATGACTGATTTTTTTTGTTTTGCATTCAGACCACCTAGTAATCAGGCAGTTAATCAGATTTGAAAACTATTGATTTTCTATGGAGTGTGTGTGTGGGGGGGTCTATATATATATATATATATTGTCATCCACAGACAGACTGTTTCGTTCCATCAGAACTCTTCAGTGTAGCTAGACACGCAGGACGCTTGAAGCCAGGATCGAAACCCGTCCAACTTTACGTTAGACTAAATCTCAGACCTCTCGGCCACCAAGTGGACCACATTGGCTAAGGGAATTTTTAAGGTATTTATTTAGCAACAGCAGCAGCAGCCGTTTGTTTACATTTTTTATACCCTATCAGCTACCAGAGTGCTCAATTCTTTCGAAGAGCTTTGCATTATGCGAGCGGCGGCCGACAATTCTTTTGCCAGAGTGCTCAACCCCCATGGGGGAGTGTATATATTGTCATCCACAGACAGACTGTTTTGTTCTATCAGAACTCTTCAGTGTGGCTTGACATGCAGGACGCTCGAAGCCGGGATCAAAACCCGTCCAACTTTACGTTAGACTAAATCTCAGACCTCTCAGCCACCAAGTGGACCACGTTGGCTAAGGGAATTTTTAAAGTATTTATTTAGCAACCTCTGAGGCTAGTGGACAAATTCACCTACCTAGGAAGTAGCGTCTCATCAACAGAAAACGACATCGACACACGGCTGACAAAAGTATGGACGGCTATAGATAGGCTCTCAATAATATGGAAATCAGCCATGACCGATGAAATGAAGCGCAGTTTCTTCCAGGCAGCGGTTGTATCGATACTGCTATACGGATGCACTACATGGACACTAACCAAACGGCTGGAGAAGAAACTTGACGGCAACTACACAAGAATGTTGAGAGCAATATTGAACAAGTCCTGGCGACAACACCCCACGAGACGCCAACTGTACGGCCACCTGCCTCCCATCACGAGAACTATACAGGTCAGACAAGCCAGACACGCCGGACACTGTTGGAGAAGCAAAGACGAGCTCGTAAGTGACGTACTACTATGGACCCCCACATATGGCCAAGCAAAAGCAGGACGACCAGCCCAAACTTACATACAGCAGCTATGTGAGGACACAGGATGTAACCCAGAAGACCTGCTGGAGGCGATGAACGATAGGGAAAAGTGGCGAGAGATGGTCAAGGATATCCGTGCTGGCGGCACGACATGATGATGATGATGATGATAAATACAATGATGAAATGATCTCTGAGTTTCTGACATGCATGTACTTTCTCGTATTTTTATTTCTATTGTTCCCTAAGAGGAGGAGGATGAAAATCTTTAACATTTGGACTGGGAGAAAACTATTTGAACCCAAGTTTCAGTTCCCCTATCGGCTAGGGCTGTAGAATATACCAACTGCTTCTCTGGTGAGGAGTAAGACCTCCTCCCTCGTCCAACAAGTGTCCTAGATATGACACTAAGCAATCTGATGGTGAGGTTCCAGTAATGCTGGAGCTTTGGGGATTGCAGAGTACCTCTTTATTGTCATTGCTCTCAGGTCCAATCTGGCCCTGATAGGGTGAACTGCATACTTTTACTAAACATAATTACTTGAAAGAGAACTGTTTTGATATTTAAACTGCATACTTATGCTAAACTGAACTGCTTGAAATAGAACTGTTTTCACATGTAAACTCCATTCTTATGCTAAACGGAATTGTTTGAAATGGAACTATTTTTGACTTTTAACTGTGTGTAAACAAAATCTGTACATATACTAAACTGAATTGGTTGAATTAGAACTGTTTGACTAAACTGAATAGCTTGAAATAGAAATGTTTTTGACAATTAAACTATGTACTCATGCTAAACTGAATTGTTTGAAATACAACTGATTATTTGTATTAAAATCGATTTGGCATAAAATAGCCTACAAAGGTTGATATGCCATAAAACCCAAACAGCCAAACCAAGTTTCAATGACATGAACACCATTTCAAAGTTAACTCTTTAGAATAAAAATAAGGGAAAGATAACTCATGTACATGCATGTTGGAATATCAGAGATTGTATTAACATTATACGAGGTGCATACAATAAGTTTCCAGACTTTTTTTGTATGGGCATGTAAAATTGTCATAGACTTTTGAAAATTCAGATCCTTCCTTTCCCTAAAAAAGGCGACCTCGGACTAGCCAAGAACTACCAAGGGATAACACATCCATAGCAGCCAAAATCTACAATGCCCTACTACGAAACCGCATTGAACCCAAAATAGACAACATCCTTAGGAAAAACCAAAATGGCTTCCGGAGAAATAGTTCCACAACCTCACAAATACTGACCATCCGTAGAATCCTTGAAGGCGTTCGGGCAAAAAACCTACAGACGACATTACTATTTGTCGACTTTACCAAGGCCTTCGATTCCATACACAGAGGGAAGATGGAGCAAATCCTACTAGCATACGGCTTACCAAAAGAAACCGTAGCAGCGATAATGATTCTCTACAGAAACACCAAAGTGAAAGTACGTTCACCAAATGGAGACACAGAATACTTCGACATTGTTGCAGGAGTACTACAAGGAGACACACTAGCCCCGTACCTCTTTATCATCTGTCTAGACTATGTGCTTAGGACTTCGATCAACAAAATCAGAGAAAATGGCTTCGAGCTGACTAAGAGAAGAAGCAAAAGGTACCCCGCAAAAACAATCACGGACGCTGACTACGCTGATGACTTGGCGTTACTAGCGAATACGCCCAATCAAGCAGAGACACTACTGCATAGTCTGGAACGAGCCGCAGCTGGCATTGGCCACCATGTCAATGCACACAAAACTGAATATATGTGTTACAACCAAACGGGCAACATTGCCACACTAGACGGAGCCTCTCTGAAACTAGTAGACAAATTCACCTACCTAGGAAGTAGCGTCTCATCAACTGAAAAAGACATCGACACACGACTGACGAAGGCATGGACGGCTATCGATAGGCTCTCGATCATATGGAAGTCGGACCTAACTGATAAAATGAAACGCAGTTTCTTCCAGGCAGCGGTTGTGTCGATACTGCTATATGGATGCACCACATAGACGCTAACTAAGCGGCTGGAGAGGAAACTAGACGGAAATTACACAAGAATGTTGAGATCAGTATTGAACAAGTCCTGGCGACAACACCCCACGAGACACCAACTATACGGACACTTGCCCCCCATCACGAAAACTATACAAGTTAGACGAACCAGACACGCGGGACACTGCTGGAGAAGCAAGGACGAGCTCATAAGCGATGTACTCCTGTGGACCCCCACATATGGATGTGCAAAAGCAGGACGACCAGCACAAACTTACATACAGCAGCTATGTGAGGACACAGGATGTAACTCTGAAGACCTGCCGGAGGCGATGAATGATAGGGAGAAGTGGCGAGAGAGGGTCAGGGATATCCGTGCTGGTGGCGCGAGATGATGATGATGATGATGATTGCTATATATCTTATGAGATGACTGACCAATTTTTAGGATTTCATTTTCAAATGAACAGCTACAGCAGCAATTAGAATACACCTGACTAAAGCCGGATTGTCTCAGCTGGTAAATTTAAAAAATGCCATCTGGACATGAAAACACTTTAGAAGAACAATATGCAATAAAATTCTGTTTTAGACTTTGAAAAAATGCCACAGAAACGTATGGAATGCTTCAGACTGCTTTTGGAGCATCTTGCATGAATTGAATATCAGTTTTTGAGTGCCATAAGAGATTCAAGGAAGGTAGGGAGTCTATGAGGGATGATGAGAGGTGTGGGAGGAGTAAGGAAGTCAATACACCAGAGTTGATTGGCAAAAGGGTTAGGGTTACTATGTTGAGGTTTTAAGGGAGTTCAGGAAGAGATTCCTAGGGAAGAGGCCAGCACTCTTCTAATCGGGTCAGTGGCATTTCCACCAGGACAACTCCACAACTCCATCCTTGTCACAGACTATTTGACCAAGACGGGCATCAAGACAGTTCCTCATCTTCCCTATAGTCCAGACCTTGCTTCCTGTGACTTTTGGTTATTCCCTAAGCTCAGAGGCTGTTGTTGTGAGACAATTGAGGAGATGAAAGCAGCTGTGACGAAGGTCCTTGACATGCTCACACAAGAGGATTTCCATGGGGCCTTCCAGAAGTTGTTAGAACGGTACAACATGTGCATTGGAGTCGGAGGAGATTACTTCGAAGGGGACTAGAGTTTCATGTGTGTACTACCAATAAAAGTGCCCATACGAAAAAAGTCTGAAAACTTATCGTATGCACCTCGTAAATAGGAAGTTTTGTTTAACTCCATACACAATCAATATTTTTCAAATCTGAAAAATTGCCTGAGTAAAGGACAATTTTCTTAATGCTAAGTAACAAAAATTAGTGAAGAAAATTTTTTTCTTTTTTTTTTTTACAGAGGTCCTATCTGATTCAAACAAAATTTAAATTCAGCTTAGCTATTCCTTTCTTTGTGATACATTGTACTTATAGGATATTCTCATCTTTTTTTTCCTTTTTCAGTCATTGACTTAATTCAATCTGTGCACTAACATAAAGCATTTCACAGCAGTAGGCATTCTTTTCCTGAAAAGTCAATGGGTTTTTTTGTCTATATGTATATTACTTTACCAAGGTTAGAGTGCTTTCTTTTATTTAGAACTATTTATTATGTAACACTCAGAAGATGCTGCTAGATTGGTGGGTTGTTTCTAACTGGCTGTATCAAAGTTGACTTTGTCAAACAAATATATTCCACTACCATTAAGACAGGGATTCACGAGGGGAGAGGATGAGAGCATTAAGAGAATAGATGACTCTTGTAAAAGACTCTCATGTAAAATGACCCAACTCATCAGTCACCATATCCCAAAGCAAACTGCTGACTAAATCTTTGAATATTGTAAACCCTAAGTCATCCATCCCATTTGCTATCATTGGCATCATCATTAGTGCTGCTGCCACTCAGTACAACCGTCACAGCTAAGTAAGTCTTAATGGCAGTCATTACTTGGATTTCATTGTAGCCAATTAATAGATTCCTCCTCATTTGCAACATCTTAATGAACCTCTAAATTCATTACCACATATCTACATCCTGTATCAAGTTGAGGCAGCTCTCTCTCTCTCTCTCTCTCTCTCTCTCTCTTAATTCTTTAAGGATTTTTGGGTTTTTTTTTTTTTCATTTGTTAGGTAAAAATCAACGAGTCTGTAAAACTAATTATATTAATTAATATTTTCAAAGTAGCTACATTTCTTTTTTGTTTTTTCTTTCTTTTTCTGATTATTTGTATTGTTGAGGAATTTCATAGCTCTTTCTCTTTTCAAAAATCTTTTCCCCCCCAAATCACCTCAAGGTAAGAAACCTACTTCTTTCTTTCCCATTCTATCATAAGCTAATTTCCAACCTCTTTTAAACTTTAATCTTTAATGAATAGCAGAGATGGTACTGGGTGCATCAATACTGGTTGAAGGAAAAAAACTGTGTAATAGACTCCATTGTCTAAATCTAAGAATCGTCACCTGCAATGAACTATTGTCCTTATTCCTTGAATTGCGTCAACTAGGTGTCCTGGATATGACATAGAACTGTATCCTGTAGTGAGGTTTCAGTTCTGGAGAATATGGAATCACCAAATCATTGCCATTATTTCCAGATACATCTTAACCTGTTAGGATCCCATCTTTGGGTCAAGAAGATCTATTTGAGATAATGTTTAACCCTTTGAGATTGATATATCAGTGGTACCTTTATTTTCTTCTGCACCATAGCATTGGTTTTCTGGTGCAGACATCATGCACATATGGCAGAGGGTAAATTTGAGCTCAGGGCTTAAAGGGTTAAAGTAATTTTGAACTACATTAGTACTTTAAAATTTGTACACAATTTCAATAACAATTAAATTGTAACTTAGTAAAGAATTTAAAATTATTAGTACTTGATAGGAATACCTGAAACCATATGTTATGCACAAATTATTTTTATCAAACAAGAATAATTACTCAAAACCACATCAAGGCTTGTAACATAGTATTAGATATGCATACTTAATAGAAGATACAGTCAATGACAAAATTATTTGTACACCTATCAATTTTGAATATTTTTATCTATTTCTCTGAATCTAATGACTATATGATGCCAGGTTTTTTTTATATATTAATAGGCACAAAAAAAGCAATAAAAACACAATTTTCAGAACAATAGGTTAAATATAACAAATTTGACAGGGAAATTATGCAAAATTGGAAAAGACAAAATTATTTGTTCAGTAGAAAATATCATTTTAAATTGATTAATTTGTGTAAGTATAAGTAATTTGCATAATTATTTTATTGTTGAAGTCTTCTAGACTTTTTATTCAGTGGAATATTTGTGATGATTCCAGCAAAGAGCATTAGTGGAGCATAGAGTGGCACCATTGTTATTCTTACATTAACAACCCAAAGGAGAAGACAAAAGAGCTTTGCATTAACTTGAGATACAGAATCGTTAATTCAACAATTTAGGAAAGAGTTACAGCTCAATTTCAAACTGGTAACTATACCGAGATCTATGGTACAGTCTGTTATAATGAAGTTTAAATAGTTTGACAAGACAGAGAATCTGCCTGGGTGTGGAAGAAAACCCAAATTATAAGTAAGAACTGCCCAAAAACTGTGTTGCAAGGTTAATAATCTAAACCCAAGAGTTGTTTTGAAAGACATTGCCAAAACTTTATATATGATGAGTGTCAGCATAAGTATTCACACAATCCAACACTGTTTAAATAGAAATGGGTTGTATGGAAACCAACCATGATGAACTCCTCTTCACAAACAATGTCCTGTTGTTGCTTAGTTTGTTTTTGCCAGAACATTGTTGAACAAAGAAAATTACTTTTGGGAAAAGGTACAGTGGAGTGATGAAAGAAAAATTGAGCTTTTTGTACATAACAATGTACAGAAGATTTAGTGTTATTATTCTGCTAGAAGCAGTCAGAAAGATAAGTGGATTGTTTTGTCTATAGAAATTAGAAGGGAATCATTTTTTTGATTGTCCACAGATGATGAAGAGTAATTGTTACAGACTTGACCCTGGGGGTCAGGACCTGTCAGCCAACTGAATACAATTGTTGGTTAGAAATGAAAAACTGTGAATAACATTTTTTTTAAATTCAAGTGTGGAAAATTTTGATAAACTGTTACGATTTGATGTTTACTGACTTCAACAGGAGAAGAGAAAAAGACATGTTCCTTTTTGGGTGGAGGTGAAAGGAAACCAAGCACTGAAAGTAGAAGTAGAATTAATTAATAGAATCCATGTTGGAGGAAATCGAGTATTGAAGGCAAAGCCAATTGAAGGGGTGAAATTAATTACTGAACTCCAAATTAGGAGAAAATCAATATTACCAATAGCTTCACCAACCACCACCCCTCTTTGGATGAGAGAAAATGATAACAAGCAAGGATTTTAGTCCCACAAGAGAGACCAGTGAAAGGCAGCTACTAGACTTCATGTCTTTCTAGGCTCTGGCATTGTGCTAGACTGCCCAGGGTGGAGAGGCAGAGAAAAACTGGAGGTATTATAACACTTTGAAATGGCAAAGAAAGCCCAAGATGATATGGTACTTGAGATCAACTTAAGTGATGACCCTGTACCAGACTTGTGAAAGTAAAGAAGCTAGGAGTAATTGTAACAAGGCTTTGAGTTAAGATGACCTTGTATCAAACTTGCAGAGATAGAGAAGCCAAGAGACATCAAGATTATATAATACTTTAGAGACCAGTGCGAAATGGCTAAGAGACTCTATGATGCTCTGAGACTTGACCTTGTAGCAGACTATCAAGAAACCAAGAAGTGCCCGTAGTGTAATGATTATCATCATAGGAAATGGACACGGTGATACGAATTCAAATCCTGGACAAGACCGATTGCATTTCACATCGCACTAATACCCTTGGGAAAGGTATGAATCCAATTATTCTCCCTCCAGCTATGGGTAAATAGTAGGACAGACTGGTTTTTCAGCCTTGGTGAGGCAACAAGTCTAGGAGAAAGAAAACTCTGAATTCAAACCTGTGAAATTCCGCTTAAAAATTGACCGTGTGTCATATCCTGCCTGAGTGGAGGGGTTGGGTAAATATGATCAAGAAACCAAGAGAAGCTTGAAGCCAGAGACTAGAGAAAGCAAATATAATGTGCTTGATTTTGAGTGCTGAGTTATGGACTGAATCTTAATAGGTCTCTGTTCTATTATAACCATCCACTGGGAAGGGTGAATGTATGTACCATTTTAAAGACTCTTTTTTTTAAAACTAAATGTTATTGTTGTTAAAAACTATGTCCTGTTCTCTGTTTGTTGATGTTTTACTTTCTTTTACTCATCTGGACTTACGACTTCAATTATCTGTTGTTTGGATCAAAACACAATGTGGGCAGATAAGCTGATAGATCATGCCATCTGACAACATAACCAGCCAAGTTGAACTATTAGTGGATAGAAAGCAGGATCATCCCAGTGTTTGGGGAAGGTGGTTTCTTTCTTTGTTTAATGGCATGCCAACCATTAAAGGTTATTTAATTCCAAAGCTATTCTCCTAGAAGAACAGTAGTGGTACTATTTAACCCATAGCTGGGAGGATAAGGGGGTTCATACCTTTCCCAAGGGTATTTGTCCGAAAGTGAACGTAATAGCATGACTGGAGTACGAACTTGCTTACTACAATTCCGCAGTCCATCACTGTAACCATTACATCACGAGGACACACCCGGGGAAGATGGATTTACTGCCACAAATATGTGGCTTCAGAAAAAGAAGATTACACTTCTGCCATGGCCTTGAATGACTCCTATCTTGAATCCTATGGAAAATCTATAGCAAGAATTAAAAGTCCAAAAAATTATCAATCACCAATAAACCTTCAGAAATTCAAATGTGTAACCACTGAAGAAAACACCAGAAAAGAATTGTTCAGATCTCATGAAAAATTTTACAAAATGATTGCAGCAAGTTATAAAAAAAAATAATTGCAGCAAGTTATAAAAAAAAACTTACTATTAATATTGTGAACATTGTTCTATTTTACAATTTTTCATACTGTACAAATAACTTTGTCTTTTCCTTCTCATATTTAGTGAATTCAACCTATCCTTCCCAACATTGAGTTTTATATTCCTTTTGTTTTCTACTTAATAACATATAAAAAGTCTGGTATTATTGTAGTTGGCGACCATAGTCGAGGACGGCTAGAAGGCTTCTTTCAATAGCTACTACACCAAGGTGTAGGGGAGGGCACTACTCCTTTCAGCCTATTGGCTTAGTGGTAGAGTGTTCGCCAATGACCTGGGAGACAGGGGTTCAATCTCAAGTCGAGTCATACCAACCATTAAAAAATGGTATTTGATACCTTCTTGCTTAACACTCAGCATTATAAGGTACGTTTCAAGGGCAAAGTGGAGCAATCCAGGGAAAGGAGTAGTGTCCTTCCCTACACTTCAGTGTAGTAGCTATTGAAAAGGGAGCTTCCGGGTAGCTCTCGACTACAGTCAACAACTACCTAATATTCCACAACTTATCTGGTATTATAAGAGAATTAAATTCTAAGAAATGGGTCAAAATATTCAATATTCATAATTTCTTTATTGACTGTATATAAGGGTTGTTGAATTATCATTATAAAATAGGAATAAATACTTCAAACTATATAATTGCTTGTGAAAAAACTGTCTTTGGATTTATATAATTCAACAAGGGTTGATATGCTGTATAACCAATCTTATTTTGATCAGTATATTCATTGTTTTGCCATTCTGAATGCCAAAAAGAAAATACATAGACTTGGTGACACATAGTTTCTCACTTGTAGTTTTTCAATAAAAGTCGAATGCACAAAAAGTTACTGTTATTTGACTCAAACCATTTTTATTGAACTACCATGGAATTTCCATTCCTTTTAGTCGGATGTTGCAAAAATGGTAGGTATGATGAATCAATACTTAAATTCATACAAAATTTTCAATTTTTTTTTGCTTTGTTTTTTAAAATTAAACTTCATATTTTTAGATTAGTTTAACCTTCATAAAGATCTATGAAAGAAATACAATAAATAATTTTAAAACATTTAAAATCATAATTAAATTTAATTTTTTAAGATATTTTCAGATTTTTTTTCTATTTTTTTAAACAAAAATTTGTCCTGTTAAAATGCTTAAAAATGTTGAAAAAAAAACAATGCATTTTTTATTGGAGTATAATTCAGATAACATTTTTAATATCTCCAGATAAGGTTTTTTTTTAATTCACAATTTGAAATTCCTGGTGATCATTATAAAATTGAAATAATTACTTGAAACTATATAATTATGTATAAATTATTAATATAAGATAGGAATACTTGAAACCATACAACTGTGTGAAAATTATTTTTATTAGATAAAAATACTGTGTGCAAAAAATCTTAAGAAACAACTACACAAAAAATGTAAATAGGAATATACAATGAATGTAATTCCCTAACCTTTAGGCATAAAATAACCTTAGATAATTTGATATGCTATTCAAATCCATCAATATTTTCCTATTTTTATAAGACAATAACAAGACATGTAGTTATTTTAAGTTCCAACTGAGGTTTTTTTCAGGAATTTCATTAATGAAAGAATGAATGGGTGGGTTGGCTTGACAAACTTGGAAATTGTTTTTTTTTTTTACTTTAGATTTCCTTAAAATTAGTGTTTGAAAAAAACTTTTATAAACAAATAAGTCCCGAAAATTTGATTAGAATTAAATTTATTGATTTTTTTTTCTTAGTTCATTGCACACTATATTTTTTTTACAGGTTTTACAAAAAATGTAAACAATTTTTCAAAGAGAACTATTTTAAGTTTTATTAGGTGTAAAAAAAAAAATTATTCATCAATCTTTATTCAAATTAATTACACAAAGATTATGATGATAAAATTCTTTCTTTAACAAATTTCAAGCATTTTTACGTAATAAATCACAGCATTTTGTTGGCCTAATTTTCTAATCTAAAATTTTACCTGTTTTTTGTTTGTTTTACTATAAACAACCTCTTTACATTACAATTTTTTCACAAATATCTCTAGTTCAATAGATCATAATCAGCAAACATTACTTATATCAAAACTTTCTGAGGAAGAAACTGAATCAGAATGTATATAGTCATTAGACTTAATTTTTGTAGTTTTATTCTTTTAAATAGAAGCAAATCAAGACAGAACTTACCTATAAGCTAAATAAACTATAGCTTAAGGGCCACACGCTATAGAAGCCTCAATTCTAAAAAGTATTTTTTTATCATATTTTCATTCTTTAATACTAATTCATAAAAAGTTATAAAAAATTTTCTTTTTGTTTATCTAATGAGAGAAAAGTAAATATTTTAAAATGAATAGGTCTGCAAGTGAATTTGTCTTTTTTAGATTTCATTTAGTCTGAAACATATGTAGGGCATTGTTATATAAAATACAATCTAAAAATGACATATTCACTTATATATATATATATATATATATATATATATATATATATACATATATATATATAAATTTTTCTTTATCATTATCATGAATATAAAAAAATTTTCTTAGAGAAAGGCCTTAATTTCATATAGCTCAGAGCCTTAGCATATAAAAGTCCAGTACTGAAGTCAGACACGGACACTGATTAATTAACTTTATTACATAAGAATTATTTTTGTGGTTAAATGATTATCAAGTGCAGCCTAATACTTATGAAAAGATTGTTAAGTGTGAGTCAAAATAAGTTTTAAAATATCACTTCCATTTATAATACAAATCCCTTACTTGCATGCTTTTTTTAAGAGTGTTTATAATGTAGATAGAATATTAGTCAGATGTTATTGATATTAGTTCCAATTCTTCTTTTTAACACTTTCCTCTTCTTCTAAGTTTTTTTTTGGAGGGGGGATACATAATGAATGTGCTTGTGTTTTTTTTATTTTCTTGCACTCATTGCATTATCCATCAAGTTGAAATAATGGTGAAGAAAATGTTAATGCACAATGCTGGGACTGTCATTTTCTGTTGATAATAACAAGGTATCTTTTAGGATGAAATGAAAAAGGAGAGAAAAGTCTGGACCAAAAAGTAGTCGTTACTTAAGAATTTTTTGCATTGTTATATGATATAAATGAATCGTTTCTAATAAAAATAATTTGCAAAAAGTTATATGGTTTCTAATACTCTTATCTAATACTAATAATTTGTACACAATGGTTTCAAATAATTATTTTTATCTAATAGTCATTTATTGACACACAATAATATGGTTTTAACTAACTAATAATGATAATCCTTAGTAACCAATTATAACTTAGATAGTTTTGTTAGGTTTGGTTGTGTTTTATAGCACATCAACCCTTCTGGGCTATTTAATGCCAAATCTTGCTATACACATAGATACACACACACAAGATGTGTAAACAAAGAGTTTGCAGGTAACATTATCTATACACAAGTCTGAGCTCATTTGCCAATTAACAGCTAAATGATTTCAATTACTGTTTTCCAACATCAACAATTCTATAAAATATCAATCATTTTTTATACACAGTTAAATTGGTTCAAGTATTACTATTCAACACTAATAATTCAATTTAATATTAATAATCAGTTCTATTCAGCATTATTCATTCAGTTGTACACAATTAAATGGTTTCAAACATTTCTACTAATAATTCAATTTAACATCAATGATTTGTTTGCACACAATTAAATGGGTTCAAGTGTAGTAAATGATTAAATAGACATGGGATTAATGGCAATGAAGGAGTATTCCACATTCCCTAAAGCTCCATGACTAGAGCCTCACCATCAGATGATTAAGAATCATATCCAGCACACTCATTAGGAGTGGGGGTCTTACTCTTCTGCAGAGATGCAGTCGGTGTATTCTACATCTCAAGTCAACTGAGCTAGTTATAGCTTAAAGTAACTATTCTTTATGCAAATAATTCACAGTTATATGAAATCAAGTATTCCTATGTAATACAAATAATTTGAACACAGTTACATGGTTTCCAGTATTCCTACCTAATACTAATAATTATATAATTTCAGGTAATTATTTTTATTAAATAATAATCTTTTGTTTACACAGTTATATGATTTCAAGTGACTAATAATGATAAGCCTTATTAAAAAAAACTATAGCTTTAAGTACTTATTCTTAATGCAAATAATTAAGTTATATGATATCAAGTATTCCTACCTAATACAAATAATTTTAAAACAAATCTGACACCACAAGAATTGAAATATGGCAACTAGCACTCGGTGTCTTCTAGGAAAGCCAGAAAAACTGAGAGCAAAACACAGACAAGAATCAGTCAGCCAGATTCCAGCCCATTTTATTTGATCATCATTTACTCACCATAGAAACTATCCTCTATTGCAAACATAACTGCAGGTGGATTTCTACACCAACTGACGTCTTGTAGTGCATGTTAGCCATCAGCTGTTCACATGTATGTTTCACTTATTTTTATAGAATGTACCACCTGCAAGTGAGGCTTTTTGTCAGTTAGCTATGGACGAGTTTTCACATGGTGAGAAAAATCAGGAAACCAATGGCTCAGCAGGCTATGTGCAGCTTGTACCGGAAGAGCATAAGCTGACAAAGTGTTTCTGCTAAAAACAGTGACCCCTGGCAAGAAACTGGATTCCTTCCTGTAAGGAAGCAGAAATCATGAATGAGTGGGATGGTCTTGATCGACAACTTATTATTCACATTGTTTGGTTTCTCGTGTCATTTCTGCCAATGGGATCATAACTATCATTTATCTCTGTTTTCTTATCTTGTTCTTTTTAGAAAGGTTGTTTTATGTATTATTAGACTTTTTTTGGCATCTTGTTTATCTATTTTTATTTTTCTTCTTTTTACGTTTTAACTCAAGTCTTAAGTAATTTTATTACAATTACTTTGTATAGCCATTAAATATCTTCAGTACATTTCTAGTATTTTTTGATATTGAAAATATTAGGAAGAAAAGGAGGTTGCAATGGAAGTTAGTAAAATGAAGGTGAAAGTAGATAATCAAGACCTTAAGGAGAACACAGAAAATGAATAGAACTCAAAAAGGGAAAAAAGGATCCAGAATTTGAATGAATGAATTTTCTAATCCATTCTATTCATCTATATTATTTTTTTTCTAATATATATATACATATATTTATATATATATATATATATATATATATATATATATATATGTATGTTTGTCCATGAGTATTCTGAGCAAATTGAGGAAATGGCTTTCTTCTGCTAAGAAGTAGGAGTCATTATACATATGTGAGTTGGTCAGTATATATATATATATCTTTGTGTGTGTATGTGTTTGAACATGTATATGTTAATAATACAGTTTGCAATATTTTATATAAAGACGGCTCAATATCAGTGACAAAGGATATATATATGGGAATTTTCAAAAACTAATGTGTTCAAAATGTTCTGGGATCCCATTAGTAACTTCAATGAATTTGTTAGCCAAAACTCTGTTTTTGGGTCATGTGAGCATAGACAAATAGATTAAAAAAAACATTTTGATTTTTCGTTCTATCTTCTACTTGGTGCAAATATGTCCAAAAGAAAAATTTGATTTACTTATATACTTTCATGAAAGTATATAAGTAATTAAAATTTTTCTTTTGGACATATTTGCACCAAGCAGAAGAGAGATCGAAAAATCAAGATGTCTTTTTTATCCATCTGTCTATGCTCACATGACCCACAGATAAATGGAGTTATGGGCAACAAAATTATTAAATTTACTAATGGTACCTCAGTGAATTTTTAGTTTATTAGTTTTTTCCAAGTTAAATCTTGTTATAATTCATAACTCTTTCATGAATGTCAAACAATAGGATGGTACCTGTCCACACAACACATCTGTTGACTGCTTACTCTGCAGATGTAGCGGTGAGAAGGTTGCATGACCCCTTTTGGCTAATTAAAAGGCATTACAAATAGTGCCCTCAAAGCACATAAATATGCCAAAATTCACAACAGACCAGGTTGCCAACAATTAGTGACTAAATCCTGAGTCTAGTCACACAACATAGTACCTAATTCACATAGCAATATCACCTAGCATGCCCATGGACTACAAACACACCTCAACCAAACCAATTAAACACAGCCCTTCTCTAATTTATGGCTTATTTATTGATAGAACTTAACTCAATAGTCCTGACCATATAAACAAGCAGTACTATGACTTACAGCAAGTGCATCATAAGAATCCCTCCTAAACAGTCAAATCCCATTATGGTTCCACTGTGCTGACACATGCAACTTATATTAACACATGCAGAATAAAAGACTCTTCATCATCATCATGTCATGCCGCTAGCATGGATATCCCTGACCTTCTCTCGCCACTTCTCCCTATCGTTCATCACCTCCGGCAGGTCTTCAGGCCTACATCCCATATCCTCACATAGCTGCTGTATGTATGTTCGAGCTGGTCATCCTGCTTTTGCTTGGCCATAAGTGGGGGTCCATGGGAGTACATTACTTATGAGCTCGTCCCTGCTTCTCCAGCAGTGTCCTGCATGTCTGGTTCATCTAACTTGGATAGTTTTCATGATGGGAGGCAGGTGGCTGTATAGTTGGTGCCTTGTGGGGTGTTGCCACCAGGACTTGTTCAATATTGCTCTCAACATTCTTGTGTAATTGCCGTCTAGCTTCTTCTCCAGCCGTTTAGTTAGTGTCCAAGTAGTGCCTCCATACAGCAGTATCGATACGACCACTGCCTGGAAGAAACTGCGTTTCATTTTATCAGTCAGGTCTGATTTCCATATGATCAATAGCCTATCGATAGCTGTCCATGCCTTTGTTAGCCGTGTGTCGATGTCTTTTTCGGTTGATGAGACACTGCTTCCTAGGTAGGTGAATATATGTGCTATAATCAAATAGGTGACATTTCCACACTAGACGGAACCTCTCTGAAACTGGTAGACAAATTCACCAAGAGACTCTTAAACAATCATATCATTGCTCATGCTCACCGCATATTGACTTCCATTATGGCTCTATCTGCAACCAGCCTAATGAAAAATTCTCAGCCACACCACAAATTATAATGTCACCAAAATAACTGCTATTAGCTACCCTCCAAAGCTACCTTTCCTTTTCCTACTACCACACTAAACATGACTAAGTAAGTCTATTCTCTGAGCACCAAACCACCCTTCCTACAACTACTGTCCTTTGGTGCTCCAAAACTATAAAAGTGGTGCTGGTGGTGCAATGGTTATCATCGTACGAAATGAACACAGCGACTCGAGTTCAAATCCTGGACGAGAATGATTGCATTTTCACATCGCACTAATACCCTTGGGAAAGGTATGAATCCAATTACTCTCCCTCCAGCTATGGGTATATTAGTAGGACAGACTGGGTTCTTCAGCTTTGGTGAGGCAACTAGTCTAGAAGGAAAACTCTGAATTCAAACCTGTTAAACTCCGCTTAAAAATTGACCTTGTGTCATATCCTGCCCGAGCGGAGGGGTTGGTAAATAGGGAAAACTATAAAAGTGGTTGTTTTATAGAATCATAAATCTACCTTTCCTTGTTAACCTTTGTTTGTCATCAAAATGGTAAGTGATATAGTGTTATCCTCATTAAGATAGCCTTTTCATTCCTTCTTTGCATTACCATACATGAATATAACTGTCATGTATACAATCATCAGAACAAAGAATTGTAAGCTAAAACAAACTGTTCTTGTCTCAGCTTCTATCACATTTATTTTTATTCGCTTGTTTCTCATTTCTCTTGCAGGTATCAGCCAAATAAAGGAAAGCATTTCTTCATTAGGCAGTTTCACAAGCCCTCAACATCATTCATTACAAACACCATCTTCACTGGGTGGTTTTGGTGAACCCCAGAATGACACCATGACCAGAGTGGGCCCTGGCAGCAGTTGTATTATTGACCCTGCAAATGACCCAGCTACTATACGCCGACCATTGCGACTTGAAGCACTGCAGACAAACCAACTCCAAGGCAAGAAATCAAAGAAGAAAAAAAATGTGATGAATGGCCTGAGTTAAAAGAAATCACAGATCTTTTGTCTCCTTCATGATGGTTAATGTTGTTATTACACAATGCTAAACTGTTGATTACTGTACTTTTTCCTATCTTGTTAGACATTTAATATATCTATGTAAATATAAATACTTGTGTTTGCTATAGACTGTACTGAATTCTGATTACTTTCATTGGAAAAATGACATAAAACAAATATTCAATGAAAAAAATAATTGATTTGTATTCTGAATACATTATTTTTGTTGTTGTAAAGTTGTGCTTTGATTAAAATTTTATGAACATCTTCAAGTAAAGCTTTTTTATTTGATTTAACCCTTTCTGATGAGACTTCTTAAGTTAGAATTGATATGTGGTAAAAACACAAATATATATAGTCATATTAATTACAAAAGCAAGCTGTTTAGAAAATCTAATTATGGCAAATGGCAGAATCTATAGGATTACCATACTTTTTTTGAGAAAAAAAATGATTACTCTTTTGATCTGATGACAACATACAAAAGGAAATCATTTTATTTAGTGAGAATTCTAAAGCAATGAGTAGAATATACCATTAAACAAAGAAACCAACCAACCAACCTATATCTGCATGTGTTTACCAACTCAATGGAAATACATTGTAATATCAGCAGGTGCTTTTTTTTTCTCAAGGGAACACAAGCAAGATGATAATCCTTTTCAAAGCATTTGTCAAGTTTGCAGGAAGGCACTGTCATCGTCATCATTATTATTAATTAGGTAAATTGTTGTTTGTGTTTGACAGTTTCAATGTGATTCTTCAAGCCAGTGTGGTATGGCTTATATCTTTGGAAATAAAACCATTTGGTGCTGTGAGAGTTGATGGCCATCAGTCAACATCAGAATGTTTATGTTCCACAGTTATTTTATTTAGTTCATAAGGTTTGAAATATTCATTTTTTTCTGTTGCTTTGATTCTATCCTCTTCCTTCACCAATCATTTCTTTTCTTTCTCCCACATTCATCTTTCTAATAACAATTTTTCTTAATTCATTATCCTTCTCCTAATTCTCTGTCACTTTGATCTTTTGTTTCTCCCTTTTTCGACTCCATTTTCCATACGCAGTGCATTACCTGACCTCCTTCCCACCTCTTCCAGCTTCTCTTGTAAGATATAATAATAATAATAAAAAAAACAGATAGATTGAAAGAAAGAAAGAAAGTGTCTAAAATGAGACATTAAAAATACAAAAGGGCAAAATGTAAGTGATACAAAAGAAGTAAAGATGAGAAATTAAAGCAGTGACAATGAGAAGGAGTGTGAAAAATACAATATTAAAGGAAATAAAAAAAAGAATGATGACACTACAATAAATACTGATAATGAAAAAAAAAAAAAAGTTATAAAAAGTAGAAAGTTTAAAGACAAAAATTAGAAATAAAATTACAGAAAAACAAGAAACCAACCAACAAACTGACAACTCAAGAATGTAATAAAAACTGACCAATGAAATAGGAAAATGTAACCGAGAAGAAAATTAAAGCATGAAATATTACTGAATAATTGGGGGAAAATTAATACATGAGATAGATTAACAGAAAGAAAAAAAAGAAAAGAAATTTCCTAATCATTTATTCAATTTGCTCAAGACCCCTAAATATTAACTCCTAGTTCCAATCACCACCTATGATTGGTAATTTTCATGCTCTCCTCCCAGCATAAGTTAAGAATGTTTGTTGTTTAAAAGGCCAAACTTCCCTTTGCCTGTTCTAAAAATTTCTCTAGTTGATTAAAAAAGAATTAGAAAGACAGTTTTGTCTGTGACTAAAAAAGGAAAGGCCAAAGAAAAGAAAGAAAAAAAGAAAGAAAGCCCTTATCATTTCCCTTCCAAAAATGACTCTCAGAATAAAACCAGATGACAACAAGTGGATAGAAAAACATTGGTCCCAAATTGAACATTTGCTGCAGGCAATTTGAATTACCTCCCTTGATTTTTTTTCTTTTAAAATTTTTGATGCATCTCAATGTTTCTTTGTCTCTTGCCTTTCCCCGAGGCATAGAAACCTTTTTCTAGATTGCCTGTTTACTGACTGATTAAGTCTTTTTTGTGAGTTGGGAGGGGGGGTTGTCATCACTAATAATAGCATTAAAACTTCACATAGGACAAAATCAAGTAAAATCAAAGCAAAATGTTATATAATTAAAACATTTAAGACTCCTTTTTCATTTTTAATTCTTTATATGCTTTTGTTTGTTAGTTTTTAATTATTGTTTTATGAATGATATTTATAAATAACATTTCAAAAAAATAATTTTATTTATTTATTTATTTGCATATTTTTTTATTCCTTAGAGAAGCGATACATTTGAATTACTTTTATTTTTTTAAATGTACTGTTATATCATTTTTTAGGTTTTCTTTACGAAGCAATGTTTTGTTTTGTTTTTAAAATTTTTTTTCAGCATTTTATATTAAGCTGCAATTGATCGTTCTGTTGTTTTACTGCAATATTTTGTTTCTACTGATTAATGCATCAGACATTTTCACTTTTTAAATGTCTATGCTTTCTTGTTGCTTTCCTTTTGTTACCAATACTGATTTCCATGGTTATCCCATTGAAGATTTCGATAGAAGGCCAGTTTAAAGTTGGCGGGGTTGGGGGCTCACAGAAAACAAGCTCTGTAAGGTAATATCGAAACAGTTTAATTTTTTGATATTGGAAAAGTTGAGAAATTCTTCTGCTACAGATTATTTCAGAGTTTGGGTGTTACTAGAATGGTGGGGTAATGCCAAATACTCTGATAGAAACATAGATATATAAAATAGGATTTAGCACACACACATACATGTATATATATAAAACAGGACTTAGTGCATATACATATATATATATATATAAAAGACAGGATTTGGCATATGTAAATACATGTATATAGCAGGATTTGGCATATATACATTTATATATACACACACAAACATTTACTGTTAACTACAAAATTATTCATACACCCACCAATTTTGTATACTGTCAACTATTTTTGGGAATCTAATGCCTATATGATGCTTGGTTTTTTATATGTTAATAAGGACAAAAAATAATGAATAAATAAATAGTCAATTTTCAGAACAATAGGTTAAATACAACAAATTTAACAGATGAATAATGCAAAATAGGAAAAGACAAAATTATTCATACAGTAAAAAAATATCATTTTAAATTGACTGATTTGTGTAAGTATAAGTAATTTGCATAATTATTTTATTGTTGAAGTCTTCTAGACTTTTTATTCAGTGGAATATTTGTGATGATTCCAGCAAAGAGCATTAGTGGAGCATAGAGTGGCACCGTTGTTATTCTTACATTAACAACCCAAAGGAGAAGACAAAAGAGCTTTGCATTGACTTGAGATACATAACCACTAATTCAACAAGTTAGGAAAGAGTTGCAGCTCAATTTCAAACTGGTAACTATGGTACAGTCCATTATAAAGAAGTTTAAATAGTTTGGCAAGACAGAGAATTTGCCCAGGTGTAGAAGAAAACCCAAATTGTAAGCCAGAACTGCACGAAAACTGTGTTGCAAGGTTAATCTAAATTCAAGAATTGTTTTTAAAGACATTGCCAAAAGTTTATATATGATGGGTATTAGTGTAAGTACTTGCACAATACATTATTTGAATAGAAATGGGTTGTATGGAAACGGACCAGGATTAACTCCTTTTCACCAACCATATCTTGCCCAGACGGCTGAGGCTGTAGAATACACCGATTGCATCTTTGCAGAGGGGTAAGACCCTTACCCAATAAGTGTCCTGGGTATGACACTAAATAATCTGATGGTGAGGCTCCAGTAATTCTGGAGCTTTAAGGAATGTTGATCACCCCTTGATTGCCATCACTCCCAGGTTCACTCTGACCCAGAGTGGTAGCACCTGATAGGGTCCTATCTATGGGTAAATGAACTAAACCGTGGTTTCGAGAGTTTACTGTTTTTGACACTTAAATTGCATGTTTATGCTTAACTGAATTGCTTAAAATAGAACTGTTTTGACATTTAAACTGTGTATTGTTCAGTTCAACTTATCACGAGAGATTGGCAGCGCTGCTCTAAAATATATTCATAAGTATTGGCAGATCAACTCCAGAGGTAAGTATCATTAAGCTACAACTCTTAACAATTAGTTGATTTGGAAACTCAAAGTCAAAATCAGATTTTAAGGGTTAAATAATTCTTCTTTGTTAAATTCCCAGTTCCCTATTCACCAAGTGTTGAAATTTTGTTGTACTCTCTGGTCTTCACAGCTTTTACATAACAAGGGAAAGTGGTATTTAACCAATTCCCATGGTATTGGTATGCGAAACAAGGTAGGTTTAAAGCTGGGGCCTCACAAGAAGCAAGTCTCCTAAAGGAGAATTTAAGAAATGGCTCAGTTCAGTCAAGCCAATTCAAGTACTGGGCAAAAACTCCACCCTTACCCTTTTAAATAAAGAGGTTATGGCTGCCTGGGATAAGGCCCCTGGAACTGAACTGATTTAACTTTTAAATCACTCAGCATGGATACCAGTTGGCTAAGACAAGGTGAAGTATTTTAGAGTTTGAACTACTGCTCAGCCCATATTGATCAATGGCTCAGCACTACAACTGCTGTACAAATGAATTAACATTCTTATGTATTTAAGAAGTTTCCTTAATTTGGGTGTTATCAAACTATAAACTTTATGATAAAAAAAATCTAGTGATGAAACTACCAAGCAACAACCATGAAGATGAAATATTAAGATGTATTCTCATATTTTTGATTATCTATGAGAGATTGATAGATATGAAGGGTATGGTTTCTTTTTAATAGAATATCAACATTTCTGGGTTATTTAATGCCTAAACTATCCTTGTAGAAGAACAGTAGTGTTTGTTTGGGTTTTATGGCATATCAACTTTTGTAGGTTATTTAATACCAAATCCATTTTTATACAAATAAACAGTTCTCTTTCAAACAATTCAGTTTAGCATAACTTCACAGTTTAATCGTCAAAAACATTTCTATTTCAAGCTATTCAGTTTAGTCAAACTGTTTTATTTCAAACAATTCAGTTTATTACAAGTATAACTTTTTGTTTACACTCAGCTAAATGCCAAAACTGTTCCATTTCAAACAATTCAGTTTAGCATAAATACACAGTTTAGTTCTATTTGATCCATAGATAGGACCCTATCAGATGCTACCACTCTGAGCCAGAGTGAACCTGGGAGTGATGACAATGAAAGGTTGCTCCACATTCCCCAAAGCTCCAGCATTACTGGAGCCTTACCATCAGATTGTTTAGTGTCATACCCAGGACACTCAGTAGAGGTTTAACCTCTCTGCAGAGAAGCAATGAGTGTATTCTACACCCCCAGCCGACTAAGCAAGAACAGTAGTGTTACTATCTAACCCCTAGTTGGGGGGATAAAAGGTTCATACCATTTCCAAAGGTATTAGTCTGAAAGTGAACATAATAGCAAAAAGGAGTTAAAACTCACTCACAATAATGTTACAGTTCAGAATGTTATCCATTATACCACAGGGACTCTCCAAAGATATTGTCACGTGATATCCCACTGGGAGGAGGGAGATAAAATTACTACTCCTCGCGTTTGAATTAACAGTATCTAGCCGTCAAAGAGTGACCGTTAGGAAGGAATGTGGGTCACACAGGGGAGACCAGATGTTGGTACTTAGTAACCTCAGGTCGCCGGACACCAAGGGGGAAAAGAGAGAAGCCAAATGATTGGCTGGGACCCCAAAATGGAAGTGGGGACTCCTCCCCCATCAGCGGAAATAGATAGTAAGTAAGCAGTTTTTGAGCAGGGTTCGTAGCAGGCAGACGAACCATAGCCAGTATTCCGGGTTGAAGACAAAAGAATAACTGAGACACGAGGGACCCCAGGTTCTTCAAGCCAGTGAAAAAAAATAGAACAAAGTCTATTAGCCCGTGAAAGAAAAAAGATTCTCCAGTGGAACCCCGTCGAAAAATAAGATAAGTAACTTTGGGGACATTTCTCCTTTATACCCAAACTTTATATACCACTCTCTCTCTCTCTCAACTTGAAGAAAAACAAAAGTCAAGAAAAGACATTTATATTCGTGGACTGTCCAATTATTATATGTTTTGACACTTTGAAAGTGTATATAACTGTAGTAAAGGAATTCATGTATTTTTATGTTACCACATGGTCTATGTTGTTACTTCATGCTTCCCTTTCAGCTTCTATTCGCCTTATGTTATCTTGCTTAGAATTGTCCTCTTAATTCCTTAACAATATCACACAGGAAACCGGAGTTGCCGACTACTACAATATAATATTATTACGACTAAAACCTATAGGTCCATATTCTTCCATTATCTTGGGGAAGGAAGTGAAAGCGGCCTGGTGGGTGTGTGGATAGTGTGAAATTTGGAACCCCTTGCCACCAGTGGTCAGTCTGGCCCTAAATTAGTCCCTCACATAATATGCCAGTTCTTATATGCCTGAGAGAAAAACTCTGAACGAGGACTTATTATATAGGGGATCAAGTGCCAACCTGCCCCGTCTTCACACGAGTGAAAATAAAGTCCCGTTTTTGGGATTTTAGTCAATTTGCCGTCACAATATAAAGGAATTGATATGAATTGATATGAAGTAAATGAAATAGATAGAGATGAAATACTAAGATAGTAAGGAACTGAAGGAGACAGATATGAAATACTAAGTTGTGTACTTGTACTTTTAAATATAGTTGAAATAAACTGATTGCAAAAATATAAAAGCCTAAAATTTCCATAATTAAACACTCAAGCGACTATGATAATACCAACATGAAATAGCACATATTTTTTTTTAACAAACTAGAAATTCAAGACAACAGTTCCCATTAAATTGCAAGAGTTAAGCATCAATGAGCCTGTTCAGACACTTGAACAGGTAACATACAGTATGCACTTGTAAACAATCTGAGTAAATTCCCAAAAGTGACATTATATATACAAGCTGTGATGGGCAAATTGTTGTCTAAATTATGCAAAAATGAAAATAACTCCGACATCTCGCTTTATCAGATATATTTACCAACATTATATTAAAGTATCTTGAAATACAATAGATTAATTTTTTTCAAAGAAATCACCATTGCCTTGAATCACAACCTCTAGACTCCTTCAGAATCTCCTGTAAGCCTTTCCAATAATCTCCTTGTTTAAATTGGTAAATTCTGCCATTAATCTTGCCTTCTGTTCCTCTTTGGCATTTTGCTGAGTTTATTATATACCCAACACATAATAATCAGATACTGCTATCTGGTGAGTTAGGTGGCCAGATGTTAGAGGGGAAATTTTCTCACTGCCAAGATTAGATTTTCTTGCTTGTGCGGCATGATGCCATATGTAGGATCTTCCAGCAGTCACTTTCTTGGACCAGGGCAGCAATATCTCTTTTGGGCCCTTGATGTCAGCTTTCATGTTGAGTGTGATGCTGTGTGGGTAAGATGAATGGAGGCATAATGTCATCATAGCTAGTGACCACCCTAAACAACAGGATAGGGACTGGGTATTTAGTTTTCATCACTCTTGGCACATCTTGTGGAGACAAAGCAAACCAACAGTTCTATCCAATCCTGGCAGAAATTTTTATCATCTGAGAAAAACCAAAGCGTGTTCAGTTGAAGAGAATGCTTGAATTTATTCAAAACCTTTGCAGTGTGCTCTTTCCTCAATTCCTTCATGGCCTGTGATAAAAATTGGCCCTTTTTCATCTTACATGAAAAATAGCAAATGTTTCCATGCACTTTTAACCTGATAAGAAACTCAGACATTCTCATATCTCAGGCTATGGACCTAACTGACTTGCTCAGATCATTGTCAGCCATAGCCTGGATCTCACCAAAGATTTCAGGTGTCCTTTTCTTAGCTGAGCAGAGTGAAGCTCCCAAGCTGCTGTACCTTTATAATCACCATTGGACTCATCCAACAGTTTTTGAATCCTTTCACTGTCTTCATATTGACACCCAAACACTGAAACCTTTATACTGGCACTTCCAGCATGAATGCCAAGCAGTATAGCAAGTCATTTTCAAATTTCTACAATAATGAATTGCATCATGGTGCTGCTTTCCTCACTAACAGTACCCAACTGACTTGTTTGCTGCACAGTAGATAAAACTTGAAACAAACAAATCACATGCTTGAAATTGATTAGTTAAAATGGCGGCAATTTATCCATTACACCTTGCATGTATGAGTGTGTTTATATTGTAAGAAGTTTGAAAGAACCATTCACAGTCTCAGCTTTCAACCAATCATCTTCATACTGATATAACTTAATAAAAACAAAAAATTTAATTGTTTTTATTTTTTTTGTTTCGTTTTTTGTTATCAGAAGAGTTATATGCCTGCTCAATGGTCTATATTTACAAAGGTAACAACAGTAACTCTTTATGTGAAAACTTTCTGTGAATTAGAAGTTTTCAAAAAATGCATTTCTTACAGAATCAAAAAAAAAAAATAAAGAGAGAGAGAGACAGACAGACAGACAGGCAGACATATACAGATGAGATACAGAAACCGATTCGGTTAGAGAGGAAAAAAAATGCTTTTAGAAAGAAGACAAAAAAAGATGAGAATATCTTCATTTTTGGAAAACCAAGAATTTACAAGGAAGTTAGGACAATACAAATGGCAGAATCTGACAAAGAGTCTTTTATCAGAGTTTCTCAGAGATGTGTAATTGATATGGCTCGGCTTCCTGTTTTTCCCTGCAAATGGTAAGCGGTACCATTGTACCCAAATGAATAGTTACACCTTTGTCATTGTTGTCATCAGGGCGTATTCATTCTCTTTTCCTGCTTTGTAAATGGTTCCCAGTCATCTAGGAAAATATTGGTACCAAGACTGCTTTTGATGTACAAACAATAACACCCATTTATTCCAGAGTTTAATTGCATCTTTGGTTTGGCTACAGTGCCACAAATGGTAAATGAATTTCATATGATTTAGTCAAAAAGAAAAAAAATATATAATAAGTTTCAAAGTGGCTCTCAGGGCAGTAGACAAAAGATAAAACTAATGAAAGTATAGCTTAATGGTGAGAGACGTGAATTAGTCAACATGAGCTAGAAAGTTCAATATTCAATTCTAAATAGATATTCATATTTTCCAGGACAATGGTCGAGTCGATATAAGCATTGGTCAAAAGGTTATAATCAATTAATCATTACTTGGTCGTCATTATTTCAATTTCTGAATCTACTCTGGTTTAGTAGGAACAAGAAAAAAGAACATCACAAGTGACAAAATGATACAGTAATCAGTGAATACCAGATACCTCTGGGGATGTCCCGTGGTGTAATGGTTAAAGCGATGGACTGCGGAATCGTAGTAAGCAAGTTCGTACTCCAGTCACACTATTATGTTCACTTTCGGGCAAATACCCTTGGGAAAGGTATGAACCCCCTTATCCTCCCAGCTATGGGTTAAATAGTACCATTACTGTTCTTCTAGGAGAATAGCTTTGGCATTAAATAACCTACAAAGGTTGATATGCCATTAAACAAACAAACCAAACCAAACCAAACCAAACCAGATACCTCTAATCAGCTAAAAATGATCACCTCAAGATGGTCGGAGAGTACTTAACCAAAACTGTGTTGATAATAACACAAACATGCATACATAAAATAATTTTCAATCAATCAATGAATATGCTACATCACTAATTCATTTCTTGTCTTTTATCAATTTCAAAAACTTTCAAAAAAAGACTTTCCTCCAAAGTTTGAAACTCATTGGGAACCCTAGAAAAATAAATAACACCAAAGAAATATCACTATTTGTCTTATAACTTTTGGTTACCATATATTTATATAAGGACAAACTCATTAGTGATGTTTTACTAAGGACTCCTACATATGGACATGCCAGTTTTGGCTGACCAGGAAAGACTTGCATCAATTCTGTGTGGATTCTGAATGTTGTTCAGATGACTTGCCAGGAGCGATACGAGATGATAGGGATGGAGAAAGTTAAGGAATTCTGTGTAGTGTACACGACTTGAAGATGATTGTAAATATATAATTTCCTTTACTTTTTCATAATTTATCTATTTATATGTTGTTAGTGCTCAATATACAACATATCTGTTATTATGCGGTGCTGGATAACTCATCATGGCTTATAACAGTCTATTTCATGCCCTTTATGATTTTCAATAAATCAAAAGTTACCTTCTCTTCATTCAGAGCTCTTCTTGAAATGTTCCCTTCATATCATGTGTCTCTATACCTGACCTTCAAATAAATCTATCTATCTATCTATCTATCTATCTATCTATATATATATATATATATATATATATATAATATTCGGTTTGGGTTTAGGGCATATCAACCTTTGTTGGTTATTTAATACAAGCCAAATCATCTTTATATATATTTATTAACTATATATTTATAAACATATTTTGTTAATAAAGTTTTTAAAAGAACCTAAACTCATTCTTTTGCACACAGTTAAATGGTTCCAAGTATTGTGATGTATCACTAACAACTCAGTTAAACATCAGTCATTTGTTTACATGCAGTTAAATGATCAAACAGTTCTATTTTAAATAATTCAATTTAGCATAAGTCATTAGTTTGCACTCAGTTTAAACATGAAACTAATTTAACCCATAGATAGGACCCTAGGAGGGATGGCAATGACAGGATATTCCACATTGCACAAAGCTCCAGCATTGCTGTAGCCTCACCATCAGATTATTTAGTATCATATCCAGTACACTTGCTGGTGGGAAGAGTTTTACCCCTCTGCAGAGATGCAGTCAGTGTATTCTACAGCCTCAGATTAATACCCTTGAGAAAGGTATTAACCCCTTTATCTACCCAGCTTTGAGTGTGTTGTGGTGTGGCCATCACTTTGCGGAGGCTAAGGTTGTGGCCTGTTAGGGGCCAAAAGGAAGAAACAGAAGAAGAGAATGTGGGTGAAACAAGTATATTGAATAAATAGAACATATATACAAAATAAGTGTTAATAAAGCAGGCAAAAGTGTCCATCTGAAACTGTTAGGTTCAACTGCTGGAAGAAAGTCTCTCTGATAGTAAATAGTGTTAGTATTTATGCAGGAGGAAGAGTTCATTATCATGTTGATAGGTCACCATAACAGATTGAAATAGTGCCACTACTGTTTTTCTACAAGGATAGCATTGGCTTTAGATAACCCATGATTTTTTATATGCCATTAGATAAATAAAAAAAAATATAAATAAAGAATAAAAATCATTGATATGTAGATGATTAACTTAAATTTATAGTTATTAATTTTTACTTTTATTTTAAGTAGTATGTTTAGTAAAAATTATGTTGATACAGATAATACACTTTGATCCTCAACAGAAGTACTAAGGAGGTACACTTTGATCCTAAGCAAGGTGCAGAGATACATAGATACTACTACACTCTCCTTATAGCAGAATTTTCTGATAGACAAAAAACTCAAATAAGTCACACTGTTCATTATGTGGATAGATTGGGGTGGTTTGTAATTCAGCTTTTTAGTTAAATTGTCGGAATTTAGAACAAAGAATAGAATGTGGGGAAAAACATACACACACACACACACACACACACACACACACACACACACACACACACACACACACACACACACGCACACATATATATATATATATATATATATGTAATATGATTGGAAGAAAAACTCAAAAACCATCATTTTCCATATAATAAATTCATTTCAGTAGACAACCATCAGACAGCCTGACTCTTCAGATAGTGGTAACAAAATATATTTATATATTAATTTTCATACATCAAGTACTCCTGGAAAATTATATATAAAACCTCTCATAAGTTCTCAATTTGAATAATTCCAAACTCATCGTCTCTGGACATTTATTTTACATCTCAAACCCCCCCCCCAAATATATAAGTTTCAAAGTGGCTTTCAGAGCAGTAGACAGAAGATAAAGCTATATAGCTTAATGGTGAGTGATGTGAATTAGTCAACATGAGCTAGAAGGTTCAATATTCAATTCTAAATAGACATTCATACATATATATATATATGTATAATTCCTGTTTTTGATGAGAAGTATATACATATATATATATATAATTGGATACTCCTACTCATTGGATTTTCTCTTTCGATTATATAAATATATATATATATATATATATATATATATATATATAAAGTAAAATAAAGTTGGCGACCGTAGTCGAGGGCAACCCAAAGGCTCCCTTTTCAATAGCTACTACACCAAGGTGTAGGGAAGGGAGCTACTCCTTTCCCTGGATTGCTCCTTGATCCTTACCTCATAATGCTGAGTGTTAAGCAAGGCGGCATCAAGTACCATTTTTTGAGTCTTTGGTATGATTCGACCTGGGATTGAACCCATGTCTCCCGGACCACTGGTGAACACTCTACTCATTTGACCAATGGATTGGCCTAGTGAGTAGACTGTTTGCCAATGGTATGGGAGACCTGGGTTCAATCCCAGGTCGGTTCATACCAAAGACTTTAAAAATGGTACTTGATACCTCCTGGTTTAACACTTAGCATTATAAGGCGTGTATCAAGGGTAAAGTGGAGCAATCCAGGGAATGGAATAGCACCTTCCCCTACACCTCGGTGTAGTAGTTATTGAAAAGGGAGCCTTTGGGTCACCCTTGCCAATGGTCGCCAACTCTATATTAATATATATATAGTTTTCATAAAAAACAAAGTAAATTTGTCAAACGTATTTAGTCATCCTTAAAAAAGTATTATTTTTAATAATTATATGAAGGTGTACCAATAAATATGCAATATGACACAGTTATAAGCTGAATTTCAGTCGGAAACTTTCACTGTATAATGTTTGATGTAAGTGATAAATATTTGACACTGGATTAAGTGCATTGACAAAGAAGGAGATTATGTCGAAAAGGAATATTTGTTCCGTGCAAAAATAAGTGCTTTTTCTTATCATTAGGCCATAGATTTACTGATGTACCTGCTGTGTTAATTACAAGAGAGATTTGGTCATATCATTATAGATGAAGTAATATAGATGGAACCCTAAAAGGGTCAGAGTAGATTAATCTCTCCACCATGGGCAGGATGTGACACAAGGTCAATTTTTAAGTTGAGTACAGCTGGTTTGAATTCTGCTGACTTTCTAGACTAGTTGCCATACCAAGGTTAAAAAGCTTAGTCTGTCCTACTATTTACCATTCATGTGGTGGAAAATAAACAGATTCATGCCATTCCTAAGGTATTAGCATGAAATGAAATCCAAACAACTCTATCTAGGATTTGAACCTAAGATGCCAAAAGCCATGGTTATTGTCATATGACAGTAACCATTATGCCATGCTCACAGGGTGAGATTTACCTAATTGTGGGTCCTAGGCCCACCAGTTGAAGACCACTGTAGACCTATACTTAATGTACCAAGGCTTTTATGGTTTAGAATATATTTGATGAAATACCCAGGATACATTTAAAACAAGGTTATAATCCGGCATGCTGTGCGACTAATAAGTTTCAATGGGCCCCCAGATAACTGTTGGCCCAAAGTCAATTGGTAAATCTAGCCCTGAATGCACATTTTATTGTTTATATCAGAGTAGACCAATAAGTACATAGCCTGACATAGTCATTGACTGAATTTTGATCTTAACTTTTCACTGTGTAATGTTCACTCTTTATGATTAACAGAAGAATATTATTTCAAATGCATTAAGAAGAAAGGAGACTTTCTTGAAAAATTGATATTGTGTATCAATAAAAGAATTTTGATATTTCCAATGTTCCTGTCAGTGAGACATTTAAAACCCAGCAGCCTCAAATGCTCACAAATCTTTTTAAATCACGTACATATGAAGATAATGAAGTTTTAGTCGTTAATTTATCATGTACTCATTTTCCCCAACACAACTGACCATAAGGTAAAGTCAGTTTTGAAACTGTGATCTTGGACAAGTTGAGATTATTCAGATCAAACATGATCACATATCAATACCATTAACTAATTACCATATATATATATATATATATATATATATCTTTTTATCACATTTTTGGCTGCTATATTCTTTGTACTAAATTCTCCTAATATAAACTTTAATAAATGAAAGACAGATTCAAATCTAAATAGCTTAAGTGTATTTAGGGAGACTTTGAAAGTAAAGCCTCTTATCTATTTTTATAGAAACTACAACTAATAAAATAATTACAATAATGCTATTTCAGTCACACCTTTTTTCATATAGTCTACTCAGTTAACTGATAATTTTTTGTTCGTAATAAACAAGGACTTGTAAGAGGGTTCCAACAAAGTAATGTCTCATATCAAAACCTTATGTCGGTGGTATTCTGCCAATAACCAATAATTTTTTTTTCTTGTTATAGAGAGAAAATAAGTAGCAATCTGGCAAAATGGCAGTTGACACGAAAGCAGAGATGTTTCATTGAATTCCTCTTTGTAGAAACAATTGCATCCATTGACATTCACAAATGCTTGCTGAATCTAAACAGAAATGAAACAGTGGACATGAACACTGTTAGGTGGTGGATAATGTGTTTCAGCACGGTGACAACAATGTGAATGACAAGTCATGTTCAGCACAACTCTCAACCCAAAAAATTGTATTTTGTAGCTGAAAACTTATGTGTTATGTTAACATATAATTATAAATATTCACAATATCCTAAATATTCCACCTAACCTGTCAGAGGGACTTAGAGTACAATATCTCTTGCAGAAGGGTAAGACCCCTCCCAAAATCGGTTCTTGAGTATGACACTAAACTGCATCTGATGATGAGGCTTCAGTTATGGAGATCTAGAGAGTTTGGAGTACTCCTTCATTTCCATTACTCCCAGGTCCACTCAGACTCTGAGTGGTAATACCTGTGAGAGTCTCATCGATGGGTTAAATAAATCTGTTTAAAATTATTTATATTTGATAAGACCAAGTGAAAACAACTTTAAGAAACGATACAAAAAATGTAAATATAAATATAATACATAATGACTGTGATTCCCTAACCTCTATGGCATAAAATAACCCTATACAAATTGACATGCCATTAAAATCAATCAATCTAGAGTAGCAAGCATAAAGATCAGAACGATGTTAAGAAAAAGTGTAAATGTGAAATAATTTTTATTTTAAAGCTTCATAGAACATTTTATCCAGGAAAAATAAGGATATAAAGGTAAATTATATAATTTCAAAATATAAAGCTCAATAAACTTATTTTGATAAAGTTATAAGAATAATTATATAACATTTGAAAAAAATAGATCATTAAAAATATCAGAATGATTGAAAAAATCATACTATTATAATGGATACATATCTAAATGAAAATAGCATTCATAATTCATTAGTATTTGATGTGTAGACCTTTACTTTCAATAATAGCATGACATCTTTTGCTACACGAATGAATTAATGTCTTGCATTCATCAACAGATATTTTCTCCCATTCTCAAATTAGTTCATAGTTCTTCAACGTTTCTTGGATTCTTTTCCTTAGCTCTTTCATTTAGTAACTTCCAAACATTCTCAATAGGATTCATGTCTGGGCTTTCAGCAGGCCACTCCATAGCAGTAACATCCTCCTCAGAAAGAAATGTTTTAACAGACTTTGCTGTGTGACATGGAGCATTATCTTGCATAGATACAGCTGGTTGATTAATTGCAGTTTTCAAATTAGGTACATGTTTCTTCAATATCTCTTTGTATACAGTTGCATTAATTTTACTGTGTAGCCTGACAAGAGGTCCTGTACCAGCAGTTAAAATCATGCCAAACACCATCACAGGCCCTTCTCCAAATTTAACGCTGCTTTTAGTGTAGTGAGGCAAATATTACAAAGGGTAAAGTTAGAATAGTAAAAAGTTGAGATGCCCAAGGAGATATAATAAATAAATGAATAAATAAAGGTTAGGGAATTGCATTCATCATATATTCATATTTACATTTTTTTGTGCACTTGTTTCTTAAGGTTTGTTTTTTTTTGCATACAGTCCTATCAAATACAAATAATCCTCAAACATCCACTGATGGGATTCTAAAAGGTACAACTATTTTGGATCAGAATTGATCTGGAAGTTGTAACCATAAAAAGATATTCCACACTCTCCAGAACTAGAGCCTCATAAAGTAAAGTGGGCGACCGTAGTCAAGAGTGACCTGAAGGCTCCCTTTTCAATAGCTACTAAACCGAAGTGTTGGGGAGGGTGCCACTCCTTTCCCTGGATTGCTCCACTTTACCCTCGATACATTCCTTATAATGCTGAGTGTTAAGCAAGACAGCATCAAGCACCACTTTTTGAGTCTTTGGTATGACTCAACCTGGGATTGAATCCCATTCTCCTGGACCATTGACGAATATAATTAGAAAAAATTTAGGTTCCTATCTAGGACACTTTTCTATTTGAGTAATGCACTTAAAATACTCAAAGAAAATAAAGCAATTTACAGTCCAGTCTGCAACTGAGGTCTTGCTTTGTGCTGAACATTATTATTTAGTCACCCAAATTCTTTATATATATTTACTCAACCTCTCTGCTACAAGTCAATTTTTCAAGTGGAGTTTAACAGGTTTTTTGAATTCCATGTTTTCCTTCTCTTCGACTAGTTGCCATGTCCAAGTTTGAGCACAGTCTGCCCAACTATTTACATATAGCTGGAGGGAGAATAGTTGGATACATACCTTTCTGAAGGGCATTTGCATTATGTGAAATGCAAACTGCCTTGTTCAGGATTTGAAATCAGGTCACTGTGTCTATTTCCTACTATGAAAACATCCTACATTTCCAACAAGAGTGCCTCCTGAAAACTCAAATTCTTTATATAATTGATCTATGAAATATCTCCTTTGAAAATATCATTGTGGGCTGCTGATAGAATGAGAATCCCAACATTTTTGCTGGCCTTCTAGTATCAATATCTAAAATCAGTCCCAATTTTGAATAGTTTCAAAATAAAGTACCATTTGTTGATAAATTCTAAGCTGTGATTTTGAATTTTTGATTCCTTTGAATTGCCTATCAGCAAAGACTGATTTTGTTTGCAAGTGCCATTTGTACTTATTCCATCTAATCTCAAAGCCAAGCCCAGTTGACTGGGGCTGTTGAATGCACCAACTGCATCTCTGCAGTGGGGTAAGACTCCTCTAATGAGTGTACTAAATATGATATTAAACAATCTGATGGTGAAGCTTCAGTACTATTGGAGCTTTGGGGAATGTGGAGTACCCCTTCAATGCCATTACACCGAGGTCCACTTTGGTACGGAGTGGTAGCACCAATAGGGTCCTATCTATGCGTCATATAAAACTGAGTACTGTTATATAGCAGGATTCAGATCTCTCCCGATTTGTGATTTCATTAAAAAAAACATACATGTAGCTGGAGAAGGGTAGCATTCATCCAGATTTAAGGCTGACGGCTGCCACCAAGAAAATGAATAAAATGCGTCTTTGTGCAAGAGGCTCTGCGCAGGGCTTCCAGGCGAGAATGTAAGAAATTAATTTATTTTAAACAAAATGCCCTTTTTCAGCCAATCATAAATCTTCCCCCTAAAAAATTCCCAGAACCGACTTGATCCAAGGGGTAGCTATTTAAGAAGCATAGATCTACAAAGGCAGCAGACTGACCATGAGGGTGGAAAGAAGGAACACGTGATGGCCCTTAAGAACTCATCTGAACCCTGACGGATTTAACGCGCCACTTGCTGTGAACGACAGCTGACCTGGCTGCAACGCCGTCCTGTCCATGACTACTACTACCACCGAGATCATCTGGTATCCTTACCTCCCTCATACCACCATATCTAACAAGTGAGTTTCTTATAACTTTTAACAAAGTGATCGTACAGGAAATCTGGTTTCACACATACACCTCGATTCACTCCTTCACTGGATATTGTATGCTACAAATTTTGTACAGTTGATTCTTCATTTTATCACCTTGTGTTTCCTTCTTGTTAATATAATTGTTTCAAACTTTCAACTTGTGTTTGTCTCTTCCTTGCCACCATATGCTAAATATAACAGTACTAACAAATGACTTATGCTAAATAGAACTGTTTGAACATATAACTGTGTGTAAACAAATGACTGCTGTTTAATTGAATTGTTAGTGATACAGAGCAATACTTGGAACCATTTAACTTTGTTTACTTAAGCTAAACTGAACTATTAGAAATTGAACTGTTTGATCATTTTACTGTGAGTACCTATAAAATAAGTTTACAGATCATATATTTGATATATATGTAAAAACAAGATTTGGCATTAAGTAACCAATAATGGTTAATATGCCATAAAACTAAACCAAACAATCTGAAAGCCAGCCAACTATGAATATCTTTACCCAATCCGTCCATAACAAGCAGAACATGACACGATGTCAATTTTTAAGTGGAGTACAGTTAGTTTGAATTCAGAGTTTTCCTTCTCCATGACTGGTTGCCTAACCAAGAATAAGAATCCATAGCTAGAAGAAGACAACCATGTAAGTGATGTGGAATGTGGTCATTAAAAGTCAGAGACTTTCCAAGAATGACAAAGGCCCAGTGTTCTGCACATTTGTCATTGAAAATATTTTCCCCTGCAATTAAAATTAAACCTCACTTGTGAGTTCCATCAACAATTCACGACCTATTTCTATTATCAACCAAGACAAAATATTTCATTAACAAAATTTTTTGATTTTTCTTTTCATTCACTCTCTCTCTCTCTCTCTCTCTCTCTCTCTCTTCATTCATTGATTAATTATTATTAATTATCATTACTGTCCTTATTGTATATTTATTTTATTAATTTACTTATTGAAAATTAATTAATGATTCTGGAATTGTTTTTGAGAGGTGTCTTTGAGGTGATTGTTTATCCTTACAGGTCGAAGGAATATTCGAAATGTTTAAATCGAATTTTTAATTTTTTTTCTTTTCTTGTTTGTTTTACTGGTTGCTTTTTAACTGTGTCGTGGAGAAATCTCATTATTGCTAATTAATGAGCCTCAAAAATTATGAATTTGTGGGTGATTTTTGAAGAGATGTGGCTGCAGAAAGATATACTTGGATTTTCTAAAGGTAAGGAGATGCTATTAAATTTTGCATTTTTCTTCATAATCTTAACTGTACCTTCTAGAAAAAAACCCTACATAAATAAGTTACCGTAAATATTGTTTTATTTCCGTTTATGTACAATAACTCTCACACAATTAATAACTGTCAAGAAACGGTAATGTGTATGAATTTTGGTGAACAAACCTGCAACAGAGGTTTGTTGGGTTTTTTTTTTTATCAACTTGTGATATATAAAATATGTGACTCTAAGTGACAGATTGACAAATCAAATTGTTATGATGAAGATAGATCATGGTGAAAATGTCAATTTCATTTTCCAAACTGGTTTCTTTTTCATACCACTGGACTTCATTCCAAATCATTTTCTCAAGATCTCTCTCTTTCTCTCTCTAAATATACATATATATATATATATATATATATATATATATATACACACACACACACTAACACAAACACACACATATATATATATAGTCTGTACTTTACTTTAAAACAAATAGCATTCATTTAAAAACTAAAATGCCAGTACCAACAGTTGCAAATAAAACATATTATAGAGCAAAAACAAAAAAAAAAAAAAATATATATATATATATATACTAGCCCATTGGTCTAGTGGGTAGAGTGTTTGCTAATAGCCTGGGAGGCCAGGGTTCAATCCCAGGTTGAGTAATACCAAAGACTCAAAAAATGGTACTTGATGCCGCCTTGCTTAACACTCAGCATTATAAGGTAGGGATCAAGGGTAAAATGGAGAAATTCAGGGAATGGAGTAGCACCCTCTCCTACACCTTGATGTTGTAGCAAATGAAAAGGGAAACTCCGGGTTGCTCTCGACAGCAGTCACCAACTTTACTATATATATATGTATTTAGCAACTCCTCCACACAAGTAGGATATGCTACAAGGGCAGTTTTTTAAGCAGAGTGTATTAGGTTTGAATTCAGAGTTTTCTTTCTCCTAGACTGGTGACCATACCAAAGTTAAAGAGCCTCATCTGAACTGGAGGAGGATATAAAGCTTAGATATTTTTGAACGAGCTCCATATATACAGTGTGATGGGTAAATTGTGGCCATTTGAAATTATTAATTTCATACAAAGGCCTTGTTTGTTTCAGGTTTTGTCTACTGTGTACCAAACTAAACTCAGTTGGAAAGCAGCACCATGATACCATTCACCCTTCCAGAAATTTGGAAATGGTATACTGTACTACTTGGCATTTATGCTGGAACCACCAATATGAAGATTTCACAGTGTTTAGCTGTCAATCTGAGAACAGTGTAGAAAAGAGTTGAATGAATTCAATAATGATTACAAAGGTACAGCCTTACTCTGATTATTCTAATAAGTAAAGAACTCCCAAATTTGTTGGTGAAATCAAGGCCATGATTGACAATGATCACAGCAAGTTAATCAGTTCCATAGCCAGTGACATAAGACATCTGGATTTTTTATATAAGATAATAAAGGGCCAATTTTTATTGTAGGCCATGAAAAACAAGAGAAAATAATACACTGCAAAGCTTTTGAACAAGCTGTACTTTGATGAGAAAATTGTCTGCCAGAATCAGAAGGTTTAGTTTCCTTGTTTAATGGCATATCAACCGTTGTGGATAATTTAAGGCTAAAGCCATCCTTGTAGAAGAACAGCAGTGATACTATTTATCCCATAGCTAGGGGATAATGTGGTTCAATATTTTTCCAAAGTTATTAGTCCAAAAGTGAATGTAATAATTCAACTGGAGTTTGAACTTGCTTCCTTTGAGACTGCAGTCTAGCATTTTATCCCTTATACCATGAAGACTCCCCCAGATCAAATGGTTAACTCAAAGAAGAACTGTTGGCTTCCTCTGTCCCCACAAGATGTACCCAAACACCCAGTTCACATCATAGTGTTTGGGATGGTTACTAGCGATGGTAACATTATGCTTCCACTCATCCTCACACATAGAGGCCTGTGAGAAAGACCTGGAGTAGGTGATGCTGGCCTGAATTGAGACTCATGGCTGCTGGAATATCCTACATCTACCAAAAGGACTCTGCATCATGCCATACAAGTAGGAGAACCCAGTCTTTTCAATGAGAAAATTTCTACAACCATATCACCCCTAACATCTGGCTGCCTAACTCCTCAGACAGTAACATCCTTGATAATTATGTGTGGGACATATTTAAATGAGAAACCACCAAAACTTTCTTCAATACCAAAGATGAACCAACATAAGTAATAAGAACATTTATAAGTGTGTATTGTTGTTTTTTTACTTTGTAATTACAAGAAAATTTGGCCACTTTTTGGTGAGTCTCACCGACAGGATGAGACCACTTGTAGAATTAGTGTTCAATCTCTTTTCATCACTACTATAAGAACATATCTTTCCCAAGGTTATTAGTCTGAAAGTGAATGGTACTTTCCCAAGGTTATTAGTCTGAAAGTGAATGGTCTGAAAGTGAATTCAAACTCCAGTACTACTGGAGTTTGAATTCACTTTCTTTGAGGTCAGAGTCCAGCACTTTAGCCATTATGCCACAAGGAAAAATGAGAAAAATTCATTGTTCATTTCTGTCTAGCCAAATGCAATTTGATTGCTTTTAGCAGCATATCAACCCATCTAGGATTATTTTATGCACAGAGGTTAGGGAATTGTGTTCATTGTACATTTATATCTACATTTTTTGTGTAGTGGTTCCTTAAGAGTTTTTTTTTTTTCAGTCCTATCAAATATAAATAATTTTCAAACAGATCTTTGTCCCATTGATGGAAGTCAAACAGATACAACTACTGCAGGTCAGAGTTGACCTGGGAGTTACAGCAATGGGTCATATCTAGCATACTCCTTGGAATTCAAGAAATGGAGCAACATCATCAGATACAATTTGGTGTCATACCCTGGACACACCTTTTTTTGTTGGTAGTGGGGTGATACAGTCAACATATTCTAAGACCTGCTGACAAGGCCTAAATAACAGATTCAGTTTCAGTACTTTTTGAACATTTCATAAGAACCCATGACAATTTGAAATAAACAAACTTCAGATCAGTTCACTTATAATTTGAGCTTTGTAAGCTTCATCGAAGATTTCTTGACTTGGTAGAACCATATTCACTTTCAGTTTAATCTATTTAAGATGATTAAGCTTTTAATTAGGGCCAAGTCCAGTTGGCTAGTTGGTTTTTATGGCATATCAACCCCTTAAGTTATTTAATACCAAATCATGTTTATACATATATTTGAAATAACTGGCTCATTGGCCTAGTGGGTAGAGTGTTCACCAATGGTCCAGGAGACCTGTGTTCAATCCCAGGTCGCATCATACCAAATACTTTAAAAATGGTACTTGATACCTCCTTGCTTAACACTCAGCACTGTAAGGTATATATCAAGGGTAAAGTGGAGCAATCCAGGGAAAGGAGTAGCTCCCTCGCCTACACCTCAGTGTAGTAGCTATTTAAAAGAGAGCCTTATGGTCGCTCTAGACTACGGTCACCAGCTTACTTTATATGGTTTGTTAACTAATAGTTTTTAGATAACTTTTTTGAATAAGCTGGAGCTTATTAGTTTGCAAATGGTTTCAAGTGTTACATATTGACCTTTGACAGGCCAAGTAAGTTGAATTTCAAAAAACAGGTTGTGCAGCTGTGTCTTAAGGTAAACAAGAGACAGCAGAAATGCCATGTGAATTGCGTGGGAAGAAATGCGTGGGTATCATAAAAATATATAATGACGAAAGTTTTTGACCCCAGTGGTCAGTCAAGGAAAGCAGTCAGCAGAGTAGACATGTCATGTTGTTTTGGGTGTTAACCAAGTATGGCTGTCTCTGGGTTGAGAAGCTGATCCTGTATCAGCCTTCTGTGTGAAAACCATGAACAAGTAAGGCTCTGAATATGTCTGTTTCAATGTGGTGTCAATCATTGCAGTTCCTGACTGAGTCTTTCTCTCTCTCTCTCTCTCTCTCTCATATGCCCACCTTACCATGACTTTTTAAAATAAAAAAGAGAGATTACATTTTTATGAATGAGTATTATGGCTCTTCATTCTAGGTATGAATATAACACAAGCATTTCTATCTAACTCTAATAATTCTATTTGATATTAATCACTTGTTTGCACACAGTTAAATGGTTTCAAGTATTGCTACATAACATTAATAATTCAATTTAACATAAGTCATTTGTTTGCACACAGTGAAGTGTTTTCAAGAATTGTTCACGCTGATAGTTTTATTTGCTCACAGTTAAATGGTTTCAAGTATTGCTATGTAATACCAGAAATTCAATTTTTGCCCACAGTTACATGGTTTCAAGTATTTCTAAGACAATTCTATTTAGAATCAATCATTTCTTTGTACTCACTTAAATGGCTTCAAGTATTTCTGTCCAACACCAATAGTTTTATTTGCACACAGTTAAGTTGTTTCAAGTATTACTATGTAACACTAACAATTTAATTTACACTCAGTCATTTATTTGCAAACAATTTAATAGTCAAACAGTTCTATTTGACCTATAGATCAGAACCTAACAGGTACAACCACTCCGGGTTAGAGTAGACCTGGGAGTAATAACAATGAAGGGGTACTCCACATTCCTCAATGCTCCAGGATTGGAGCCTCACCATTAGATGCAGTTTTGTGTCATATTTAGGATACTCATTAGGGTTTAATATCTTACTCCTCTGTAGAGATGCAATTGCTGTATTCTACAGCCCCAGCCAACTCCGCCTCCAGTTTTCTGAGAGTTAAGTGGGGTTTATGTAAATATATACGTCTAACATTTTACTTGTTTGACTGTTGATACAGCAATAGAACTTCATTTGAAACAAATAGTTTTATATGAAACTATTTACTGGAATTCATTGTTTGGCCTAAGGATTGAGCCAAGTCCATTTAATTTAGGTTTGAATGGTATTTATATAAACCCAATCTGTTTAATTTGAGCCATTGTGTTTTTATTTGGGATTACATGGCATCATATGAGTATAACCATTTTAATTTAACCCTCCTCAGTGCCATTTGAGCCTGTTGTGTGTCTGAGCCTTCTCAATTACATAACAAATCACTCAATTTTATACAAGTCTTCTTAGTTACATGGATTTGATGATGTTGTTTTTTACCTGCTACAATTAGAATCCCTTGTCTTGAAAGTGGATAAGGTTTCCTAAAGAAACAAGAAATTTTAGATATTTCAAAAAAAAATTTTTTTTTTGAGGGACAGGTGATTTTGGTTTTGTTCAGTGATTCATTTTCTGAGTTTTTCTTTTAAACACAATTCCTCTTAAATGCACCCCCCACCCTGCAATCTCCACCTAACCACCCACAAACAACTTTTCTACTCTCTTTAATCTGTTCCTTGTTGCTGTCATTAGCTTTTTTTTTTTCAAACCTTATTTTCAAGTTAGCACCTTACAGCAAACCTAATAAAAATCTTCCTTGTTTATAATTTTTTTTTTTCACATGTTTCAGAGCTCCCCAAACACTCAAAACAAACAAGCAAATAATAAAAAAAAAAGAAAATGTAATGAGGAAGAGACATTTTAACTTCTCATCATTATTGGCTTCTTTTAAAGATTTTTTTTGCTTTTTATAACTTAAGGATTATTTTACCTTCAGCAACCTTTCAGGTTCTTTTTTTTTTTTTGTTTAATTTATTTAACCCTTCCCTTCCTCTTCTACTCTCCAAACTGATCCCTTCTGGGTGGGAACAATTTCTCATTCTGAATCGCTTGTTCTAATTGGTTCTTGGGATCTGGGCACACCAACAATCAAACTATTCCACTCGAAGCTGCAGATTTTGCTGTAAGCGTGTGTGTCAGAGACTTGGAACGCAGATATTCCTAACTCTATGCCAAAAATTCAAAGTTACCCTACATTGGTCACCCAGAGGGCTTCAAAGATCAGTAGAGATGTGTTAAACCTCCTTTTGTTTTCACTGACATCACTTTACTATATATATATATATATATATATATATATATAAGAGAAAAAGCTAGATGGGAACCACACAAGAATGGAATGCTATATGCTATTTTGAACAAATCCAAGAAGCAACATCCCACAGAACAGCAGCTGTACGGCCACTTACCTCCTATCTCAAAACCCATTCCAGTAAAACAAACAAGACATTCAGGACTCTCATAAGTGATGTTCTTTTATTGACCACTACACATGAATATGCTCATGTTGGCCGACAAACAAGAATTTATTAACATCAGATTTGTGCGAACACTGTATGTAGTTTGAAAGACTTGCCAAGACTGATGGATGATAGGGAAGTCAGTGTGATCAGTGCAATTAGATGATGATAATGATATATATAGTCAGTACATTACTATGGAACTGTGGTTAGCAAGGTAGATTTACAAACTATTACTATTATACTGAGTTTAAGTATCACTGAATTCCTCTCACTATTGACCTTATGCCAGATCAAGCTAAGCTTACTAAATACATTATGAACATTGTATAACTGACTACTTTTCAAGTATTTTTCATTGTGATAGGATTTCTCAATAATGTTGATCTGATTCTTATTATTTTGGACAGCTCTCCAGCAGTTATGTAAGAGGGCAACCGTAGACAAGGACGACCTGAAGGCTCCCTTTTCAATTACTACTACACTGAGGTGTAGGGGAGGGCACTACTCCTTTTTCTGGATTGCTCTACTTTACCCTTGAATCATACCTTATAATGCTGATTGTTAAGTAAGGAGGCATCAAGTACCATTTTTTGAGTCTTTAGTATGATTCAACCTAGGATTGATCCCTAGTCTCTTGGATCATTGACAAACACTCTACCCACTAGACCAATGGGCAGGGCCTTCCACAGATGAAGTCTTGTCATTTGATTAGCAACTGAGTTATAATAAGAAAGAAAGAAAATAAATTATCAAAACAACCAAAGTGGAAATAATAAAATGGTTTGACTTGGTTTCTTTGTTTTATGGTATATCAACCATATCAATGGAATTGATGACCCAAGTTCAAATCCTGGACAAATCTTTCACTTCATGCAAATGCCCTTGGGAATCTCTCTCTTCTTCCACCAGCTATAGATAAATAGTAGGACAAGCTGTTCTTTAGCCTTGGTATGGCAACCAGTCTAGGAAAAATAAAACTCTGAACTTAAACTAGCTGTACTCTGCTTAAAATATTTACCTTGTATCATGTCCTCAGAGATATATATTGTGTATATAGCCAACCAAGTTCAAATCCTAGACAAAGCTGTTTGTATTTCACTTCATGATAATGCTCTTGGGAAAATGGACAAATAATAGGGCAACTGGTTTTAGAGAAGGAAAATTCCTAATTCAAACCAGACATACTTTGCTTAAAAACTGACCTCATGTCAAATCCTTGGAGGCATGTAAAATATAATGGACTTGACCAGCCAAGTTCAAATCTTGGATGAGGCTGTTTGCATTTCACTTCATGCTAATACCCTTCAGAAAGGTATGAATCCATCTATTTTCCTCCACCCAGCTATGGTGAAATAGTAGGGCAGACTGTGCTCTTTAGTATTCATAAGGTAACCAGTCTAGAAGAAGGAAAACTCTAAATTCAAAACCAGAGAAGTGCTGTTCAAAGACTCTGGCACAGTCGTGTACAATTCTTCTGTTATCAGCTCATCCAATAAATGTGGCTGGTCCTAACACAACCCTTCATCACTTTAAATGTAATCACCTGTGTAAGCAGCTTGGGTATTTATAAGTCAACTGCAATGGGAGTTTTTATGTGTGTGTGTGTGTGTGTGTGTGTGTGTTCTTTAAAAATAAGTTTAAGGAAATGAGATGAAAAAAGTTTCTTGACACTAAGAGTTTTCTTTTCTTCATATTTTTTGACAATTCTCAGAAGTTCATGGTTACTATTTTAAATTTTCTACAAAAAGAACAAATATTTTTGGTTGGTTGGGTTTTAATGGCATATCAACCCTCAAATATCTTTAGTCGGTTTTATTACTACAACACTTGCCAAAAAATATGGGATCACCATACTTAGAGGACTTTCATCCAGCTTCTTTATTTGTTTTACAGCAAATAAACAAATAAGTGATATGACATAAACAATTTTTGCTTAACAACTAAGCATTCTGGTTTCATTAAATATTGTAAAAGTAAAGTTGGCACCCATTCCCTGGATTGTTTCACTTTACCCTTGATCTGTACCTTATAATGCTAAGTGTTAAGCAAGGCGGCATCATGTACCACTTTTTGAGTCTTTGCTATGACTCGACCTGGGATTGAACTCCGGTCTCCCAGACCACTGGTGAACACTCTACTCACTAGGCCAATGGGGATTAGATTATTCAAATTGATCAAACAGAGGAAAAGAATTATGAATTCACATTCAATGTTGAAAGCAATATAATGGAATCACCTTGTAATTTGAATTTCTAAAATAAATACCAGCAAAAGTCTAAATATTCAAATTAGTCTGCAGTTAAAAGAGAGTATTTGCAGACCTTAATGAGCTGTTTTATTTACCTAAATTGAAAGGAAACATGGCTCCAACAAGAGAGCTACTGATTCAAACAAAAGAAAGAAAGGATTATAAAACTCCTTCAAGAAGGAAATCCAACACAGATATAGCAAAACATGTTCCTTGTTAGCTGTGTCTAAAATTCAGTGCAAGTATAAACGAAATAACAAGGTTATAAGAGGAAAACTTAAGTAGACCACAGAAGACATCAAAGTATTAGAATAAAAAATTCAAAGTAATATACCTTGAAAATAGAAAATGCGCAACAAAACAAATGGCAGAAACAGGAATAAATGTATGCAACAAAAATATAAGAAATCAGCTGAAAGGGATTTGCATAAAGAACAAACAAAAGCTTGCACAAATGTTATATAATCAAGGAATAACTTTTTATATTAAACCTTTTTTGTTAATCATATTTTATTATTTAGTTTGGTAAGCCTTATAACAACTCAGGTCTCTTAGTCCAGGTGCATAGTCAGATGGTGCAGTCTTACATCCACGTGGAAAGGATATGACAATCACCATATGTCAAAATAAACCTCCAGTCAGGAAATGGGGCTGGAGTATAGAGGACATCATGCCCAGAAGAGATGGTCCGGAGAATTTGAGGATTCTGAAAAGACAAGTAGTTGAGTTTTTTGCTGCTGAGGTGTGTGGTTGAGTTTTTCGGATCTCTATTGGCAGAGATCTTAAACACCACAAGATGCACAGTGCAAAGGAGTGGAGTCAACATAGTATGGTTAGCATACACTTTTAAGAATTGTGTCTCTCTCCTCGTGTCACCAACGACCGAAGCCAGAAATTAATAAACCCATTTGTATCTGAAACGATAGAGGCCACCTGTATTTGTATATGTATCTGTATTGTTATTATTGATATCATTATGGCTATACAATACAAACACCTAAATAGTCATAAACAGGGTTAGTGAGCTACTGAGAAGGAATCATAGTGTGGACAATCCGACAAAAGTGATATTCAGTTATGACTTATGGAAATCTGGAAAGTAATAGAGGTTCAATGAAATTTTAAACAGTTAGATTTGGTGACATTTTAAAATAGTTCAGATTTCAAAAATTTGTCTGGATGATATTTTCAAACAATTAAATTCATTGACATTTCAAAAGTTTGAAGCAATCAGATTTTGAAACAGTTCAACTCAATGATATTTAAAACACTTCTGATTTCAAAAGAGTTTGACTCCATCGTATTTTACACAGTTCAGATTTCAAAGACTTCCAATTTCAAAACAGTTCAGATTTTTAAAAATTTGTCTCGTGATATTTTCAAACAGTTCAACTCATTGAAATTTCATGTCATTTCAAAAGTTTGATGTAGTCAGATTTCAAAACAGTTTGATTCAATGATATTTTACACAGTTCAGATTTCAAAGACTTCCAATTTCAAAACAGTTCAGATTTTTAGAAATTTGTCTTGTGATATTTTCAAACAGTTCAACTCATTGACATTTCAAAACATTTCAACTTAATGACATCTCAAAAGTTTGATACAGTCAGATTTCAAAAGAGTTTGATTCAATGATATTTTACACAGTTCAGATTTCAAAGACTTCGAATTTCAAAATAGTTAAGGTTTTAAAATAGTTTAACTCAATGGTTTTTCAAACAGTTCAGATTTCACTGTGATTGAACATATTTGGTGAAAAAGAAGAAATGATCGACAATTAGGCTTCATTCTGCAAAACTGATCAACCATTGTTCAAAAAAGTTGTTTTCTATTAGTGAAGTCCATCCCTCACTGAATTCAGATCACTATAAAAGGGGAGCAGCCATTGTTCAAAAAAGTTGTTTTCTATTAGTGAAGTCCATCCCTCACTGAATTCAGATCACCATAAAAGGGGAGCAGCCATTGTTCAAAAAAGTTGTTTTCTATTAGTGAAGTCCATCCCTCACTGAATTCAGATCACCATAAAAGGGGAGCAGCCATTGTTCAAAAAAGTTATTTTCTATTAGTGAAGTCCATCCCTCACTGAATTCAGATCACCATAAAAGGGGAGCAGCCATTGTTCAAAAAAGTTGTTTTCTATTAGTGAAGTCAATCCCTCACTGAATTCAGATCACCATAAAAGGGGAGCAGCCATTGTTCAAAAAAGTTGAAACTAACTTATTAAAAAGGAGAAACCAATTTTTGATTTGCAACCCAGCCTCATTACTCATGTAAATTATTTTTAAACCCTCACAAAGAAAGTGGTGCTAAATAGAATTTAATTGAAACAATGATAGAGGATTACACATCTAAGTTTGAAGCCTGGATTTATACAATTATAGAATTAATAGATTTTGAAAAATTTTATATGATATTCTCTAAACACGACTGACATCTTGACAATTTCTACTGAAACCTTTTGTGACTCTCATTCAAACATATGTTCAAGATAACAAATACCTGGGGAATTATCTGCCTTTGTGTAGTTCAAATAAATTGATAAAAATAATTCTTTTGAATAATTCAGGCCACCATAAAAGAGGACTGACAAAGTTCTATTTGTGGTTTTTAAAAATTCTTTATTGATCATTCTATAATTTTTTCCTCTATTTTATTTGGAAAGATATACAGTTAATTCTGAATCATTCAATTGAGGTATGTTTCACAAAGCCAGAATCTTTAGCAGAAAAAATTGTTTTGTTTCTTATGTGTATGAGACAAAATTCTTTATTGAACATTCTATAATTTTTTCCTCTATTTCATTTGGAAAGATATACAGTTAATTTTTAATCATTCAATATTTGCTTGAAGTATGTTTCACAAAGCCAGAATCTTTAGCAGAAAAAACTGTTTTGTTTCTTATGTGTATGACACAAAACAATTTTTTTCTAATGATCTGAAATTTGTGATAAAGTAAAAAAGTTAGACGAACATCTTTGTGTAGAGACAATAATTTTTAGCAAGGATTGACTCATTAATGTGAGATTTACATACCATGGAGCTTATGCAGAGTGGTGTATTGGTTATCGTCGCAGTAAATGGACACAGCGACACGAGTTCAAATCCTGAACGAGACTGATTGCATTTCACATAGCACTAATACCCTTGGGAAAGGTATGAATCCAATTTTTCTCCCTCCAGCTATGGGTAAATAGTAGGGCGGACTAGGTTCTTCAGCCTTGGTTAGGCAACTAGTCTAGGAGAAGGAAAACTCTGAATTCAAACCTGTTAAACTCTGCTTAAAAATTGACCTTGTGTCATATCCTGCCAGAGCGGAGGGGTTGGTAAATATAATAAACATGAAACAACCAATCAACTTTAAGATCACTTAGCATCTACCTTGAAGCTCTATTGAAACTTAGTATATTTCTTCTCGGTTAGTTTTTGTATCAGTTGTTTGAATATACTATACCAGTGTAAACTATGAATTGTGAGACCCTTTGGATTTTATTGTTGTGCCAGCCAATATATTCCAGCCAACAAATCAGATCAAAGTAAATCCTTTCTGTCAATGAATTTAGAAATTTAACTCATGTATATTGTTGTGAAATGGATATTAGAATACGAAAGAGGTATTAAGATGCTCAGATACATAGTCTTTTTTAATAAAGCATTTTTCTTGAATTTTGACTGACAATTAGTATGCAAGATCTATGTTGCTAAGATGGCTTTATGTTATATTTTGACCTTCGACCCGGTCGAAAATGCCATTCCAAGGTGATGAACCGGAAGGAGGTGACACATTCTAATGGCAGTTATCAGAGGAAATCGCGTGGGCAGAAATTGGCTGATGAAATGGGACGAGCTAAAAAATTCCCATGGTACACTCATGGACTGATGCACCGGAAGAGAGTGACCTCTGAACTGCATGACAGTTATTTCCGCTTGATGACAATTAAACATTCGATTTCAAAGATCGAGTGGGCGTCGAACGATTATATGAGCCAGTTGAGTTGCCAGTAGAGTTCAGGCTATTTGGAGATAAGATGTGGTAGGGAAAGCCACACCTGGCCGAGAGGGCCCTCGGGAACCCCGATGGAGTTTGGGAACCTGAGAAGGTGCTGATAAGATGTAGCAGATCACCCAGCAGAGTGAGCCCCTAGGCCTCCGGTTGAGCATCAAGAGAACAAGAAAGACACAACGTGACGGTCATAACAGTGGGGGTCAAAATATTGTTGTTATGTTCGATCTCCAACTCCCTCTCACAGTGGAACCCTACACAACCCTTTTCGAACCCTTGCAATAAAGTGAGAGGTAAATATTGTCAAAGAAGTCTTCTTGCATCTGTCTTTATCCTGCGTCTTCCTTCTTGAGTCTGTTGTTCATTGCATCGGTATGTATCCAGTATATATATGTATATTTCAGCATGAATCAGCAGATGACAATATGACATTTATATATAAAATTATTATATCATATATCTAATAATGTGTCTATGGTATATAAAAAAGCACGCTAATCTTTCTGTGAAAATATTTGCAAAATTTTGCTAAAATATTAAAAAAATAGGAGGTGAAAAATTTAAACCCTGAGTATCTAGACAAATCTGTGAGCTCCTGGCTCAAAAATAGCTGATAATGTTAAATGTTAATTTCTGTTAAAACCTTCATTGGCTGTATTATTGCTGAGCAATAGCAATGTAGATATAGGGATTCTTTAACTGGAAATCAGGCTACCATGTCAGTGGGCACCACCACACTTAGCTCCTGGCTGAAAAATTGCTCACAATGGAAAATGATGTGATCCATTACTTAATGCCCTGATTGGCTGTATTGTTGTATATAATACCATGTATAAATTAGAATTTATCTCCCTTGCATTTTATTGTCCCATGAATATTTAATATGACTATCTTTGAATGGGGAATATATCTGAACCCTTTTTCCTTCCAAACTGGAATTAGCAGTCTTATTTTTGTTGAATATAAAAAAAATGTAGCTGTCAAGCAATGATTGTACTAATATATTTTTCAAACAATTTTCTTTAACTTATCAAATCAAAGTTTTTTTTTTTTACTTGTATTTAACCTTCAATTTAATAAGGCAGAATTCTAAGGAACTGTTTGATTTGCAATCCCTCCTTATTAATATGTCAAACTTGAAACCATCAAGAAGAAAGTAGTGCAAAATGAAATTTAATTGAAGAAATGATAGAAGATCAGATCACATCTAAGTCTGCATATTTGAAGTCTGGATTTATACAATTATAAATTTATCAGTTTATTTCTTTTTTTTGGTCTTTTTCAATTTTATATAGTATTCACTAGTCTAATCAACACTGCTGACATCTTGACAATTTCAACTGAAACCTTTTGTTACTCAGATTCTAACGTATGTTCAAGATAGCAAACACCTAGGGGCACTATCTGCCTTTAATTAGTTTAAATAAATAAATAAAAATAATTCTTTTAAATAAATAAAATAAAAACCAGAGTAAGGAAATTAAAAACAAAGAGAATCATGAAATAACTTTTGCATATGAAAGTGCAAATCTTATAACATCCATTTAAAAGCATTTGTAGAGAAAATTATAGAAAATTTATAATTTTTATTCTTCTTTAATCATTTGAAGAAAACAGCAGATAACTTTTTAAGGAAAAATTCAAGATGGCCGATCATCTTTGTTTATGGATGGAAATTAGTGGCAGTAATTATCAGATAATTGGTTAAAAGACAAATTTTTGACTGCAGGCATTTTAAACGGGAATCAAAAGTGTTTCAACTCTGAGCTATAGACTCAACTCTATGTTTATTGTTTAACTGTTCTAGGGCTTACAGTTTAATTTCTATCATGTTTCCGGTTGTATTTCATTAATTCCTTTTCAATCCAAGTAAATAATATATTCTTGTTGTATTGTAGCCCTTTAAAGATATAAGTCCATACAAACACTTTATGTGAAATTTATTTACATACAGAAAGAACATGCATCAGCAGATTTTAGAAAGTTATATAAGTTTCATGTTATAATTTCAGAAATAGAGAACAAGGCTGTAATTAAAATTAAAATTTATCCTAACTTTTTACAAAGATATTTCACTGTTAAAAAAAAACGACAACTCAATCCCTCAGCAAATAATGACTGCCTCTGAATGTGTTGTGGGTTTACAATGGGTGAATTTGCCCCCAATGATATTATCAAGTATGGTTTGGACACAGCCAGTTTTCTCTCAAAATCAGTGCTGGTAGGATTTAATCTAAAGGGCAGTTAGAAACTGGATGGTATAATGATTTTCACATTTTGAAATGGCAAATTTTTTATTAGGGAAGCAACATCTAGTAATACCTTCTCTGGGCCCAGAAATCACTGAAGGTTTCATAGAAGTACACTAGAGATTTTTAAAGAGATGGAAATTTCTTGCTAGGTGGAGCTGAACTTTCAAGCAGGAACTTTATCTTCCTTATTGTATCAAGAATATAATGGAACTTTCTAGATGACACACAAATTCCTGGAACATACTATAAAATTCTATATAATCTTATTTTTACAGTACACACACACGCACACACATATAAGTAAGAAGGTAGCAGAAAAAACATAATCCAAATAGGTGAATATATTATGATGTAAAGTCAACGTTAATGTTTCAGTTTCAGTAACCATCATCAGGACTTGGATATCAAAATAGTTTACATATTGATGGATGCTTGCTGAGATCAGAGGAGCAAATGAGAAATATACAACGAAAAGATAGATAAATGTGCACATAGCATTCATAATTCAAAGGTCATTAGAACGTGTCTGGCACATGGAAAAATATTTGAAAATGTTGGATTTCCCAAAGAAATGTTAATTCTTTTGATATCCAAGTCCTGACGATGGTTACTGAAACCGAAACATTAACGTTGACTTTTCACAATAATATATTCACCTATTTGGATTATGTTTTTTCTGCTACCTTCATTCTGTCGGATTTTATCCATATTTACTTTCATATATAAGTAAGTAAGGTGGGCGACTCAAAGACTCCCTTGCCAATAGCAACTAAACCGAGGTGTAGGGGAGAGCACCACTCCTTTTCTTGGACTGCTCCACTTATCTTTGATCCGTAACTTGAAATACTGGGTGTTAATTAAAGTATCACGGTTAGAGTGTTCACAGTGATATATGTATATATATACATATATCATTAGAGTGCTTAAATCTACAGCAGATCCACATATTACTTGTAAACTGGTTAGGGACTTGTCACTTTCAGACAGATTTCTTTTTGTACTGATAGTAGTTGAAATTTCCACTTTCCAATGTGAACCAATTGCCTCCCGACTCTGCCTGATTAGTTCTAAGACAACTGGTCATAGGAATTGTCGAAGTTCTCTCGTGTCAGATTTCACCTGTGTCATAACGTAAAGCTTTGTAGCTATGAGTCAGCAAGGAAGGAAAGATTTTATGGACATCGGAGCATTCCATTACATGCATGTGGTCAAGTCCATTTTCTGGAGAGTGAATGAATATATTAGAATTTATAGCCGTGTAAGGTTGAATGACTATTTCAAAGAGTTTTGGTTATTGTTATAGGAAATGGAATTAGTATGCCAATTTACAATCCTTCATGAGTCTGCTGGAATTTTCTGTTGTGCTGAAGGCATGAATCCATCTGCTCCCTCACCTATGAGTAAATAGTAGGGCAGACTAGGCTCATTAGCCTTGCCAGGGCAGCCAGCTGAGGAAAAGATAAAAACCCTGAATTCCACTTAAAAATTGACCATATATCACATCCTGTCTGTGGTGGAATACTTTAAAGAATTTTCCTTGTCATTCTTTGGGGCAACATATTTTCTATTCTTTTTGATGAGATTGTTAATCAATAATGACTTTTATCCTTCATAAATAATCATGGAATTATTTCAGAGAGTTAAAATTTTTAAAAATTGAATAACCATTAAAATAATTCTAAAAATTACATTGATACAATGAATTGGTTTCTTTAATTTTTTTTGCCCAGTCGGCTGGGGCTGTAGAATACACTGACTACTTCTCAAAAGGGGGGTAAGATTCTCCAAACAAGTGTCCCGGATATGACACTAAACAATCTAATGGTGAGGTTCTAGTAATGTGGAATACCTCTTCATTGCCATCACTCCCAGGTCCACTCTGGCCTGGAGTAGTAGCACGGATAGGGTCCTATCTAGAGGTCAAATAGACCCAAACTATGTACTTATGCTAAACTGAATAAGTCAAAATAGAACTGTTTCGACATTTAAACTGCATACTTATGCTAAACTGAATTGAATGAATTGTTTGAAATAGAACTGTTTCAACATTTAACTGTGTGTAAACAAAAAACTACACTTATACTAAACTGAATTGTTTGAAATAGAACTATATATATGTTTAAAAATGGATTTGCTAAACTGAATTACTTGGAATAGGCCTGTTTTGACATTCACAATGTATACTTATGTTAAACTGAATTGTTTGAAATGGAACTGTTTTTGTATACTAAACTGTTTGAAAAAAACTGTTTTTTGATATTGAAGCTGTACTTATGCTAAACTGAATTGTTTGAAATAGAACTGTTTAGTGTATAAAAATAGAGTTAGCATTAATAACTTACAATGGTTGATGTGCCATAAAACCAAAGCAAACCAAACCAATCTTTAATTTTTATTGAGTATTTTTTAAAAATTTCATTCACTGATAATAACAATGAAAAATAATTGAAAATTTAACTGTTTAGTATAGCTGTATATGTAAAACCAGCAATTCTTTGGTTGTATATGTCTTATATGTGGTCAAATGGTTTTATCCTGAAAATTAGTCTTTAAGGGTAACTAGACTTGAGGATGAACATGGAATAAATAGTGCTCACCTCTGAAGTTACTAGAGACCACCACAGGTTACTCTTGCAGCAAAACTGCTATTTCAAGTCAAATACAGATAATGAGTTTTATAAAGAATATAAAAATGTGTCCGTGGAGGGGAATGGTATTAACCTCAGATATCACGAAAGAAGTACTCTAGAGGTTTTTGGGGTGCAGAACTTTCTCTTCCTTATTGCATCAAGAATATAATGAAATTTCCTAAATGACACATATACAATCTTATTTTTTTTACTATATATATCAGTACCAGCCCATTGGTATAACAGTTAGAGTGTTCACCAATGGCCTGGAAGACCGGAGTTCAATCCCAGATTGAGTCATACCAAAAACTCAAAAAATAGTACTTGATGCATCCTTGATTAACACTCACCATTATAAGGTATGGATCAAGAGTAAGTGGAGCAATCTAGGAAAAGGAGTAGCACCTTCCCCTACAACTTGGTATAATAGGTATTGAAAAGAGAGTCTTTGGGTCAGCCTCAACTACGGTCAACCAACTTATTTATATATATCAGTACAGTGTTTAAAGATAGCAGTATCAATAGTGAGAGAGGAACATATAACCAAAATTTAACCTTTTGACTTAAAACTTTTTTGTAAATTTCAACCCATATTGATTTTTTCCATAGATGGTTAGAGACAAGATAGCATTAAGATTATTGTTCAGTAGTTTTTAAAAAATATTTTTTAATATAAATCTAGAGTTTTATTTTATAATATCTGCTTTTTATTTTCTGTTCTATTGTCCTGTTTGTAGGAATGAGATTCTTCAGAATTTCCAGATAAGCTATTAGCAACTATATGTGGTTTTAATTTTCATTTTATTCTGCCTTTATGTATATATATATATAAATAACACTTTTAGGATGAGAAATGAAAAGCATTTGGCCATGCTCAAAAATTTTCATTTCTCATCCTAAAAGTGTTATTTTCAATGAAACAAGTTAAGCACCACAATTGTTTTTATTTATCATACTAAATACAAGTCTTCCTCAGTAACTTTGACTTTATTATAACCAGATATCTTCGGACAAATTGATTTGAAGGCGTTTTTCTTCTTTAGTACTGAGCATGAATAAAACATTTTCTAAAAGTTACATTATACCACCACTTG
>CAUZXS010001320.1:1242820-1342820 GCA_963585895.1 Sepioteuthis lessoniana
GAAAACATTTTTTTTTAATTGTGGAACTGGGATCAGAAAAGAAAAAAAAACCCTATCAAATGAAACCATCCAAAACTGTCTAATTAGTCGACTAATGATTTAATAAATCATTTTTGAACTTTTGTCTGAAAGAGTCTTTAGAAATATTGAAATATTAGTGGTTCTTGAAATTTCATTAAATTTTTACATTTTCAAATGAAACTTTAATTTGGTTTGAGCTAAATGGAAGACTGTTTAAGATTATTGGCACAAGATAGAAAACTTGCTTAGCCTGACACACAAGTTTCAAGGTTGCAGTCCCTGCTGTACCTAAGTGGTCATCCATTTCAGAACTGAACAAGCTCATTCTTGCTTAACTTCACTAATCTAACAGGAATCGGTGCTTTTAACATTGTTTGATCATAAGTCAACCTGTGCACGATGATACTGATAAGAAAGAGTGAAAGAGTCAGATGAGCATTTCATAGTTATTTCCATTACATTAAAAATTTGGTTGCTTAGAAAATGGTATTCAGCACAAGAACCAACTCCACAAAATTATCATTCAGTTTTCAATTGGACTGGAAATTGCTTTATTCTCGAAGTACATTTTGAGTGAATTACTCCAATAAAAATCTTGTCCAGTTGGCTAGAGCTGTAGAATACACAGACTGCACCTCTGCAGAGGGGCAAGACCTCCCCAATGAGTGTCCTGGATACAACACTGAGCAATCAGATGGTGAGGTTCCAGTGATGCTGGAGATTTGGGGAATGCAGAACACCTCTTCATTGTCATTGCTCCCAGAGTGATAGCACCTGATAGGGCCCTATCTATGGGTTGAATAGAACTAAACTGCGTACTTATGCTAAACTGAATTGTTTGAATTAGAACTGTTTGACTAAACTGAATAACTTGAAATAGGAATGTTTTTGACAATTAAACTGTACTTACATTTAAACAATGTACTTATGCAAAATAGAACTGTTTTTGATATTGAAACTGTACTTATGCTAAGCTGAATTGTTTAATATAGAACTGTTTTGACATTTAACTGTGTGTAAACAAAATCTATACTTATACTAAACTGTATTGGTTGTATTAAAACTGTTGGAATAAACTGAATGGCTTGAAATGGAAACGTTTTTGACAATTAAACTGTGTACTCATGCTAAACTAAATTGTTTGAAATAGAACTGATTATTTGTATAAAAATGAATTTGGCATTAAATAACCTACAAAGGTTGATATGCCATAAAACCCAAACAAACAATCAATAAAAATCTCACAATAATGTGCTGCTTTTGCAGAGTTATGGTTATATATATATATATATATATATAAAAAGTGTCCTATGTTTGACACTGAACTATGTTTAGTGGTGAGGCTCCAGTTTTGCAGCTCTGCAGAGTCTGAAGTCACTTCTTCATTGTCCATTTGGCTTAGTAGTACATGTTAGAACGTCATCTCAAGTTCAAATAGGTTTGGTTTCTTTGTTTAATGGGTTATTTAATACCAAAGCCATCCTTGTCAAAAAAACATTAATTATTCTTTTTTACTCATAGCAAGGAAAATGAAGGAATTCACACTTTTTCCAAATGTAATGTCCAAAAGTGAATGTAATAGCAGGAATGGAGTTTGAACTCACAACGACATTGCAGTCCAATGCGTCAGCCACTAAAAAATAATTACTCTTCCCTTCTGGGTCAAATACATCTGTTTGATATTATGTTAATAATGAATTTTTTTAACTTCATTTTCTCTTAAAACATTGGTATTATAAGTCAATTTTGGAGGTGCCCGTGGTGTATTGGTTATCATCATAGGAAATGGACACGGCAACACGAGTTCAAATCCTGGACGAGACTGACAGCATTTCACATAGCACTAATACCCTTGGGAAATGTATGAATCCACTTATTCTCCCTCCATCTATGGGTAAATAGTAGGGCAGACTAGGTTCTTCAGCCTTGGTGAGGTAACTAGTCTAGGAGAAGGAAAAACTCTGAATTTAAACCTGTTAAACTCTGCTTAAAAATTGACCTTGTGTCATATCCTGCCTGAGTGGAGGGGTTGGTAAATATGATTATAAGTCAATAGGAAGTGTTTACTGATTTAAAATGATTGTTACATTAGCTCTTTGAATAGTGCAACTACATATTAAGTGTTTACTTGTTTAATATACTGATTTATTTCTTTTCAGAGGGAATAAAATGCTATTAAAATGTTAGATTTGTCAAGAACATAATCATCAGATTTGTATGTTCTGAAGGCACTCAGTTTGCATTCCAGACTTACTAAATGGTAAATTGCTCCTAAGAATTTAGGCCACTAAATAATATAATCCAAGATCAAAATGTAAAACTAATTTTTCTTTTTCTTCTTAATAAATATTTTAGTAATTATCCTTAGGGGGTGTCCTCGTGGTATAATGGTTAAAGCGATGGACTGCGGAATTGTAGTAAGTGAGTTCGTACTACAGTCATGCTATTACATTCACTTTCGGGCAAATACCCTTGGGAAAGGTATGAACCCCCTTATCCTCCCAACTAAGGGTTAAATAGTACCACTACTGTTCTTCTAGGAGAATGGCTTTGGCATTAAATAACCTACAAAGGTTGATATCCCATTAAACAAAGAAACCAAACCAAACCAATTATCCTTAAATAGCATTGCTGACCCTACCCACTTATAGTTATTTGTATCATAATAGGGTACTAGATGAATACTAGACTAATGGGAGAGTGACAAAAAATAGGGTTGAAGGTTAAGACATGCTTAGGGTAATGCTTACCATCATGGGAAATGGAATCAACAACCTGTGTTCTAGTCTTGGATGAAGCTGTTTGTTTTACTTCATGCTAATGTCGTTTGAAAAGGCATGAATTCACCTGTTCTCCAACCATCTATGAGTAAATTGTAAGGCAGAATGGGTTCTCTTGCCATATTAAGGCAACCAGTCAAAGAAAAGGAAAATTCTAAATTCAAACCAGCAATAAAGCATGCATTGCATCCTGCTCATGGATTATTAGTTGAGTTGGTTATATAGATATATAATGATTAATGATATAACCACACAATCATACATAGCATTACTCACATGTCACAACTGAAGATATATAATATATAAAATATATATGTCACAACTGAAGATATATAAAATTACCTGACATATGTTAAAATTACATTGCATCCTGCTCATGGATGATTAGTTGGGTTGGTTATATAGATATAAAATGATTAATGATATAACCACATAATCATATATAGCATTACTCACATGTCACTGAAGATATAGAAGATATGAAATATATATGTCACAACTGAAGATATATAACCACACAATCATACATGGCATTACTCACATGTCACAACTGAAGATCAAATCATTGATATCTTTTTTATCAAAAAAAACTATTAGCCTAATCAGTAGGGTGTTTGCCAATGGTCTGGGAGACCTGGGTTCAATCCCAGGTCAAGTCATACCAAAGACTAAAAAAATGGTACTTGATGCCGCCTTGCTTAACACTCAGCATTATAAGGTAGGGATCAAGGGTAAAGTGGAGCAATCCCGGAAAAGGAGTAGTGCCCTCCCCTACAACTTGGTGTAGTAGCTATTGAAAAGGGACTAAGGTCGCCAACTTAACTTTTACTTTTTTTATTAGTTTATTTACTAGCTGCTGGTCAAAAGGAAATAAAATATATTTTATCATAATGAGAAGTCTACCTAAAACCACTCCAACACACACACAACAACAAAAACATATCAAACATCAAGGGTAAAGCAGACTAAAGTAAACACTCTAAGAAAAAGGAAGGATAACCTCTATATAAAACCCACAACCAAACAGAAAAACATCCAAACTGTGAACAAGAGTGAGCTCAAGTCTCATTGAGTACCCAATCAACAAGACCTTGTGCCACATATGTTCTCTGACAAAAGCAACAAGCTGGAAACATAAACATATATAACATGTATGTAAGAACAAAATAAATAGATTTAAAAAATACAATATAAAATATATTTTTATTCTTTCTTTGGACCTACAATACACATTTACATCTTACTTGGTGGGATTTTGGCAGACCAAATGCAGTATAATTTAGAAAGTGTTCAATATCTGTGATAGAGCTTTTATAAAATTTTTCTACCTGCTTATTGTTGTATAAAGATGGCATGAAACCATTGGTCGCAGATAAGCATCCATGCTATAAAATATATATAAAAACTAATACATATTTAATGAGTAGAGTGTTTGCCAATGGTCAATAGCAATCCTTTATCTTTTTAATCACACTGCCATTGGTCTAATGAGTAGAGTGTCTGCCAATGGTCCAGGAGACCGGGGTTCAATCTCAGGTCGAGTCATACCAAAGACTCAAAAATGGTACTTGATGCCACCTTGCTTAGCCCTCAGCACTATAAGGTGAGGATAAAGTGGAGCAATCCAGGGAAAGAAGTAGTGCCCTCCCCAACACCTCAGTGTAGTAGCTAATGAAAAGGGAGCCTTTGGGTCTCCCTCGACTAAGAAGAGATTTTTATTATTATGCTGTTGATAATAATAATATTTGACCAAACAAAATAGAGGTTAGTTGGAGAATCATTATCAATTAAGCTACGTCACTGTTTGCATTTGTTTAGACTTTCCTTGTTTGTTGAGTGCGACCCAACATTCTTGTCCCATTGAAGCAAAACTTGCTGAGTTGGTTTTAATTTGTTCCTTCATAGAATTAACCAATGTTTGTCCTGTTAGATCATCTCATCCTCAAACAACATATACCCTCAACTATAAGATGAAGCTCAAGATTATTCTCTGTGTACATTTTATAGTGAGAAGTTATATGCATACATTTGTTATAAAAGTTTTAAAATTTAAGCTGGTTTTTATCACATATGAATACAGAAAGTTGACTCAGTGAACCTTAACAGTAACTTATTTATTGCTTGAGCAAACTTAATAGAATGAATATAAAAATAATATGAAACACAAGGAAGAGCTTATAAAGAGTTGTATGAAGTAATGTCCTAAACTTCTTTTGGTACAAGTTGAGAGTCCTTAATAAAACAGAAGTTGTTGTATGATAACTTATATCAAGGCATGGTATTGTGAGCCATATTATGACGCATAGTTTGCTGGGGTGAAACTCCCCGTGTTGGGGAAACTTACACACTTGTGCGTGTTTCTGGTTATTGAAGCAGGATCAAAGACAGAGGTTTGACTTTGGCGGTCACTTCTTTTATATACTACTCTGGTCATGCTGCATTGCAGCCGTTAGAAGTACTATTTGGCAGGCAAGGGATGTAATTCCTACAATGCTCAATATCAAATTGTATATATATATATTTTTATGGCAAATAAAAGCAGGCTTAGGAGAGTGTCATTTATTTGGTATAAATGTACATACATTTGGGCTAAATAAACTGCTTACCTACTCTCTTGGTAATCATTACAAGCAGCAAATGATTATCTCCCTTTCTATATTCCCTTAGACACCCTCTGTCATGGAATTCATTTTATCTCAATGGTCACTTGGCGTAAGAAAAGAGGAAAAATTAGTTTAGTACTACCCTTCCAAGTTTGGAAAATAATAGAAATAAGTAGGAAAATTCTCTGTGGAGTAATGGTTAAAGTAGTGGACTGCAACCTTGAAGTAAATAACTCTATCTGCATTAATATGTTCACTTTTGGACTAATATTCATAGAAAGGCATGAACCCCTACTTATAGGTTAAATAGTATCATTGCTGTTGTTCAACAAGGATGGCTCTGGCATTAAGTAACCTACAAATGTTGGTATACCATTAAATTAAAAAAAAATCATTCAGAATATTTATTAATTTTTATGATCAAAGATATCTGACATCACCAAATGAACCAAAGCCATCTTCTGTTTATCATGCTTGGTTTGTTTAATGTACATACACAAACATATCCACATACATTATTGACTATAAATAAGTACAATCTTAACATTTTTTTTATAAAGAGGAACAATTTTTCTAAACCAACAATACCAGTATTTTATTATATTTAGTAGGACATTATACAAACAAAGGGTATATTATCATTATCATTATTATTATTATTAATACTACTACTACCACCAAAAACTACAGCATTGAATCTCTAAATTTAAAAATATGAATATGCATTGGTTTGAGTTTTTTTTTGTTCAATGACATATCAACTTTTCTGAGTTTTTTAAAGCCAAAGCCATCTTTGAAGAAGAACACTAGTGTTACTATTGGGAGGAATAAAGAGGTTTATACCTTTTCCAAGGACATTAGTTCAAAAGGGAAGATGATAGTGAGTTCAAACTCCAAACACTAAGGTGTAACTATTAACCATGGGCACCTCCAAAGCTGCCTGTGATGTAATGGTTGGTTTGGTTTTATGGCATATCAACCATTGTCTGTTAATGCTAAATCTATTTTTTATACATAAACAGTTCAATTTCAAACAATCCAGTTTAGCATGAGAACAATTTCTTGTTTACACACAGTAAAATATAAAAACAGTTCTATTTCAAACAATTCAGTTTAGCATACATACACAGTTTAAATGTCAGTTATTTTAAACAATTCAGTTTAGCATAAGTACAGTTTTTTTTGTTTACATACAGTTAAATGTAAAAACAGTTCAATTTCAAATGAGTCAATTTGCTATAAGTACAGTTTGAATGTCAAACAGTTCTATTTGATCCATAGAAAGGACCTTATCAGGTGCTACCACTCCAGGCTAGACTGGACTTGGGAGCGATGGCAATAAAGGGGTACTCAACATTTCCAAAAGGTCTAACATTATCGAAGCCTCACCATCAGATTGTTTAGTGTCATATCCAGGTTATACATTTGGGGAGTCCTACCCCTCTGCAGAGATGCAGTCAGTGTATTCTACTGCCCCAGCCAACTTGGCCACATGGTGTAATGGTTATCGTTGTAGGAAATGGACACAGCGAAACGAGTTCAAAATTCTGGATAAGACTGTTTGCATTTCCCATAACACTAATACCTTTGGGAAAGGTATGAATCCATCTATTCTCCCTCTAGCTATGGATAAATAGTAGGGCATCCTGGGTTCTCTAGTGCTGGTTAGGCAACCAGTCTAGGAGAAAGAAAACTGAATTCAAACCTTTTAAGCTCCGCTTAAAAAAATTGACCTTGTGTCATATCCTGGTTGTGCAGAAAGGTTGATAAATACATACTAAGATATGACAGTCTAGTATATTAGCCATTATGACTCCTTCTCTCTCACAATGCTCGTTATAAACAAATATGTCTGACATCTCTGGGTTTGAGTTTGCTCTTTTGTGAGAAGTATGAGTTTCATCAGTTCTTGACTGGTCCGTCAGTAAATCCATCTTTCAAACAGGCAGAGCCTATATTTATGCCAGCTATCTTTCCCATACTCAACTGTCTGTATACCCTACAATTCTTCATGTGCTTTCAATGATGTCCGTACCTCTTCAAACTGACATCAGAGTCATTAAATTACTCTAGTATGTTGAGAATGGTTGTCTTTATGGCATGTCAAACATCAGGAGTTGTTTAATAACAAAGTCAGCTATTTTTTTTCCTTCAAGTAGTTATATGGTTTCAAACATCTAATAATAATAATAATCATTTGTAAATAATTATGGTTTCAAATAATACAAATAATTTATATCTGATTATATAGCTTCAAGTATTTCTATTAAGTACTAATAATTTGCAAGGAATTATATAGTTTCAAGTAATTATACATACCTACCTTTTTTTTTGGTTTGAGTGTCGGTCATGGTTATCTTTCAGAGGCCGTTCTTGTTCTCATCTACAGAAGCCACCCTTATAGATGAGCAGCAGTAGTTCCCCAATTGAACTAATTGATCCTATCCGATGAACTGTAGGGTTCATACGCCCATGGTCATGTTAAACATTGCATTGAGCTGTTAGAGGGTTTATCCACTTGTCTTTACATCCTCCATGCTGCTTCCTATGGATTCCATTTTTTTTGGCGGGGGTGGTGGTGGTGTATTGAACAGGTCCTGGAGGCAGCACCCCACAAATCAGCAGCTGTACAGCCACCTACCACCCATCACGAAAACTATCCAAATTAGACAAACCAGACATGCAGGACACTGATGGAGAAGTAGGGACAAGCTCATCAGTGATGTACTCCTATGCATCCCTACACATGGCCAAGCAAAAACAGGGCAACCAGCTCAAACCGACATACAGCAGCTCTGTGAGGATATGGGGTGTAGCACTGAGGACCTGCCAAAAGCGATGAATGATTGGGAGGGGTGGCGAGAGATGGTCAGGGATATCTTTGCAGATGGTACGACAAGATGATGATGATGATGATAGCTACTTAATAATAATTTGTTTGCACAGTTATATGGTTTCAAGTATTCCTATCTCGTATTCATAATTTTCCAACAGATCCATTTTCATTCATAGATGGGATCAGACGCTGCCATTTCTGGTCAAAGTGAACCTGGAAGTAATAACAATAAAGGGGTAATTCAACACTACCCAGAGCTTCAGAACTAAAGCCTCATCACTGAATATATTTTAATGCCATACTCTAAAAAAAGGAAGAACACAGGATGAAAAGGTATAATACTGAAATATAGGTGGTGCCCGTGGTGTAATCATTATCGCTGTAGGAAATGAACACGGCAACACGAGTTCAAATCCTGGACGAGACTGATTACATTTCACATAGCACTAATACCCTTGGGAAAGGTATGAATCCAATTATCCCCCCTCCAGCTATGGGTAAATAGTAGGGCAGACTAGGTTCTTCAGCCTTGGTGAGGCAACTAGTCTAGGAGAAGGAAAACTCTGAATTCAAACCTGTTAAACTCCGCTTAAAAACTGACCTTGTGTCATATCCTGCGCCAGCGGAGGGGTTGGGTAAATAGGATAATACTGAAATATAGAAAATTATAAGAGAGGAAATAAAAAGAGTGAGAGAGAGGTAAAGTAGTGAAAACAAAAAAATAATACCTGAGAAAAATTCATGGAAATATTTGAATTTCTATGAGATGAGATTTTCTTATTAAAAAGAAAATAAATCACATATTAATTGTAGGTCTAGTAATATATTGTCTTTCCATAAGAATGGAATTTTTCATTTCTCTGTAGCAGGACTAGTGGTTGATTCATTGGTGTTTTTATAGCATATCAACCCTTATGGAGTATTTAATGCTAAGTCCTGTTTTAATATATATGATTTGTAAGTGAATAGTTTTCAGGTAACTTTATTTTTAAACTGATTGTTAAAGCTCATTTGTTTGCACACAGTTAAGTGGTTTCAAGTACTTCTAATATGAATAATTCTATTTAATATTAATCATGGTAGTACACAGTTAAATAGTTCCAATATTTGTATTTAACACTAATAATTCTATTTAATATTAATCATTTGTTCATACACAAATGGTTTCAAATAATGTTATTTAACATCGGTAATTCTTTTTATCAAGTATTCCTAAGCATTATAGATAATTTGTTCATTGCTTGTATGGTTTCAAATGGCTAATAATAATGATCCATACGAAATGATTGAACAGTTCTGTTTAACCTATAAATAGAACACTAAAATGCACTACCAATCCAGGTTAGAGTGGAACTGAGAGTAATAGTAATAAAACTGTATTCCACATTCCCCATAGCTCCAAGACTGGTGCCTCAGCATCAGATTCAGTTTAGTGTCATACCCAAGATTCTGCAGAGGTGTAGTTGGCATATTCTTCTGCCCCAGACAATAAGGTTGTGTAGCAAGACTAGGTTTCAGGACCTATATATAAAGTCATGTTGTATTTTATACATAAGTAAATGTTTCTATATAAACTCTTAAACATTACTCTCCTCCACTCAATATTTATAGCATGATGTCATATTTTCACAATTTGCATCAATATAGAAAATACTGATTCTTAATAAATGATGTTAAAGCCCCAATAAAAATTTAAATCCTTCATAGACAATATGGCCTCAGATAATATTAAAAGTGATAAGAAAAAAAGAGAACTACTAAGTGAGCAATTGGCCCCTTTCAGAACTACAACGAAGCCTCCCTAAGATAATAAAACCTATCCTAAACAACAGTAAAATGTCCCTAAAAATTAAAAACTTTCCAAAACAATTAAGCCCCTGAAAACAATAAGGCCTTTAAAAAACAAAACAATGAGATTCCCAAAAAGAGCAATAAGCCCCTTGCAAAACAACAATGAAACCTCCTTAAAACAACAATGCAGACTGCTTAAAAACAATGAAGCCTCCCCAAAACAGTAATAAGCCCCTTTCAAAAATGCAAAAAAGTTTCCCCAAAGCAATGACAAGAACCATGATCAGGATACACAATGGATTGTTTTTAAAAAGGTCTCTTTCTCTATGCATAAACTTATTTAGCAGTGTATTTGCGTAGAAGCAGTTTCAGAAAAATTATTTCAAGGGTACACTTGGAATTTAGAGCTGAACTTTATTTTTGCACAAAAATATCATCTGAAATTGCATATAATATACATATGTTTTGTAATGAAATCATGAGAGAAAAAAAGATCTCCCTGCCCGTAGCATGTGTTCCTAAGAAGCAAGGCATTCATTGTTTACCAAATAAAAATAATTCAGTACAAATAAAAAATATCTTTATTTATTAAGTATAACATATTATTTATTTCCTGATCCTTTAAAAGACTGACCAGATACACACACACTTATACATAACTGGACTAAGTATACTATATATATATATATATATATATATATATATATATATATATATATATATATCTGTACAGGGTGTTTCAAAAATTTTGATATCATTTCAAATGTACAGTGTTTCAAAAAATTTTGATATTCTAAATGTACAGGGTTTTTTAAAAAAAATTGATATTTAGATATACAGGGCGTTTCAAAAAATTTGATATCATTTTAAATGTACAGGGGTTTTCAAAAAATTTGATATCATTTTAAATGTACAGGCTTTTTCAAAAAATTTGATATCATTTCATGATCTAATAACTTGACCAATTCTCATTCAAATGTTCTTAAGTTTTAACAAAATGTGTAAAAACAACTCAAAATACTATATTTAATATATTTATTTCACTTGTGTCATCCAAAATTTTAGGGAGACTTGGTGAATTTGTAATGAACATCTGAAACTTGCAAGCAGATCTTCACCTTTAAAAATCTGTAAATCTGATATGCAAAATTCAATTTAGAGTAATCTCTTTCTGTAATAAAATGATATGACACTTTCTGGTAAGATATTAAGTAAATTTGGGTAAAGACAATAGCCGGAATCATGTATATCATCTAGAATCATCAGCAGCTACTGATTTAATGAAAAAGAAAGTGAGCTAATAAATATAGTATTTCCCAATATTATTTGCTTAGAATAAAAATATATATTTGATTATATTTCAGTTGACTTCATAACTTATTATAGCCCTGGAAAGATGACATTGATATAGATAATTCAATAATGCAAATAGAAATTATTATTAATGGTGTAAACTTTTTGAATTTGTTCAATTTTGTTTTGTAAGTTATGCTTGTGTTGCATACTGACCCTTGACTGAGCCATCAACCAGAGATTTTTCACACAGAACACAACTATTGGTTGGTTGTTTGGGTTTTATGCCATATCAAACTTTGAAGGTTATTCAATGACAAATCCATTTTAATACAAATAATCAGTTCTATTTCAAATAATTCAGTTTAGCATGAGTACACAGTTCAATGGTAAAAAACATTTCTATTTCAAGCTATTCAATTTAATCAAACAATTCTAATTCAAACAATTCAGTTTAGTATTACTATAGATTTTATTTACACTCAGTTAAATGTCTATATTAAACAATTCTGTTTAGCCTAAGTACAGTTTTAATGTCAAAAACTGTTCCATTTCAAAGAATTCAATTTAGCAGAAGTACACAGTTTAATTGTAAAAAACATTTTTATTTCAAGTTATTCAGTTTAGTCAAACATTTCTAATTCAAATGATTCAGTTTAGTATAAGTACACAGTTTAGTTCTATTTAACCCATAGATAGAGCTCTATCAGATGATATCACTCCGGGCCAGAGAGGACCTGGGAGCAATGGCAATGAAGGAGTGCCCCGTATTCCTCAAAGCTCCAGCATCACTGGAACCTCACCATCAGATTGTTTAGTGTCATATCCAGGACACTCGTTGTGGGGGAAGGTCTTACCCCCTCTGCAGGGCTGCAGCTGATGTATTCTACAACCCCAGCCAACTGGGCAATATACAGTTAAATGTGAAAAGAGTTTTATTTCAGATAATTCAGTTTAGCATAAGTACACAGTTTAAATGCCAAAACAGTTCTATTTTAAACAATTTAGTTTAGCATAAATATGCAGTTTAAATGCAAAAAACAGTAAACTCAAGAAACCACAGTTTAGTTCTATTTAACCCATAGATAGGACCCTTATCAGGTACTACCACTCCAGGCCAGAGGGGACCTGGGAGCGATGACAATGAAGGGGTACTCCGCATTCCCCAAAGCTCCAGAATTACTGGAACCTCAACATCAGATTGTTTAGTGTCATATCCAGGACACTTGTTAGTAGGGGGTCTTAATCCTTTGCAGAGAAGCAGTGGGTGTATTCTACAACCCCAGCCAACTGGGCAAGGGACAGACCTGTGTAAATAAGCTGAAGCAGCATACATGGTAGTAGGTAGATCAACTGGAAATGTATAGGCATTGAGAAATCAAATATACCAGTACCCACAGAGTAATAGTCAGTCTCAGTCTTACAGATAGAAGAGATTTGGTCAGTTATGAAGAGCAGCCGCTAGACACTGCCCTGGCGGGAGGCAGCAGCCAACAGCAGTAACAGTCAATCTTTAGTCTGTGGTCTTAGTGGGCAAAGTGGCTCCCTGGCAAAGACCGATTGAGAATGTCTCATCAAAGAAGAAAAGACATAAGGCCCTGAATGTGAGTGTGTCACAGCATGGTTAAGAAGAATTGCTAAGTAAAGCTATGAGTATAGCACAACACAGCTAAAAAGAAGTCATGGGTCAATATAGCAGTGTCCAAGTCCTTTAAGTCTTCTGTGTGTCTTCATCTCCCGGTCTCTTACTCTCACACACCCACGGAGTTTTGACTCCTTTTTTAGTAGAAATAAAGAAATACATTTTTATAAAGAGAAGTGTCATGCCTGGTCCATCATTCTTTTTGTGATGATATGCAACACTTGGATGTTATAAACATTAAGACTTGAAAAAATTCCATTGACATTTCAGAGATAATGTGAGGCATTTAATTTAATCTTTAATTACTGTTATCTTTAATTTGACCTGCAATATCATTACAGTATTATTTGCTTACATCAGCATATTTTTCAGGATGGACCACTGTATCCTGCTGATCATATATAAAAATGAAGCTCTTTCTTAAACTGTAAATTTAAGCATTAAACACCTGCATTTCATGAATTTCTTAACTGAAATGAAGGAAGTCATATTATTTTTTTTAATTCTTTTATTTTTTTTCAAACATGACAAATCATTCACATTACTTCTGCCACAGCTAAAAGCACATTACTCACTGCCTAACTGTGCATGCATCTGCTGTTTGGTGTCTGTAAACATTCAACTAGCTATGGGTAAATAGTAGGATAGACTGGGTTCTTCAGCCTTGGTGAGGCAACTAGTCTAGGAGAAAGAAAACTCTGAATTCAAACCTGTTAAACTCCACTTAAAAAATTGTACTTGTATCATATCCTGCCTGAGTGGAGGGGTTGGTAAATAGGGTAAACATTCAACTAGTATCAAAGAATGTCAATGAATGCAATTTTTTCACTTGGAGAAATTCAATGATGCACCCCTGCTTTCTTGTCAATTGCCATTTTGCCAGACTGCTACTCAACAGCTATGTGAATCAATGCAAGTAAAAATATATATTATTGTTGGAAAGGTTGAACCTCTACTATCATACAACAAAGAGAAAACATAATAAAACAGGAGGCGTTACTTTTGACACACCTTTGTAATTAAGCTTGAAGAGACTGAAAAGAAAATATTACTCTCATTCTTTTATCATGAAATTAAAGTAAAAGAATTTCCTTTTTATTTTTAACATGTCTTACTGAATTTTTTTACAGACAATCAATGTATATGCTTTTCTTTCATAACCACCGGAAGGAGTGATTGTGTGTTGCAATATTGTTAGCATCCATATGTGTGTCTTCTCTCACTTAACAAATATGATTTCCAACTCATTCAACTCTTGACTCAGTTACCTGGGGCTGTTGAATATGACGACTGCATCTCTGCAGGGGAGTAAGACTCCCTCAATGAATGTCCTAGATATGACACTAAACAATCGAATGGTGAAGCTCCAGTACCCTTCATTGCCATCACTCCCAAGTTCAAGCTGACTCAGAGTGGTATCACCAGTGGGTATCCTATCTATGGGTCAAATAGAATTGACACTTAAACTGAGTGCAAACAAATGACTTAAACTGAGTGCAAACAAATGAAAAAGATTGTTTAAAATAGAACTGTTTGATCATTTAACTATGCGTAAACAAATTACTGATGTTTAATTGAATTGTTAGGGATACATAACAATATTTGGAACCGTTTAGCTGAGTACAAAAGAATGAGCTCAGACTCTTTAAAAATGTTATCTACAAAATGTGTTTGCAAAACATATTTAATATATATGTATAAAAAGGATTTGCCTTTAAATATCCTAAAATGGTTGATATGCCATAAAACCAAACCAAATCATTCTGCTCTTAAGAAGTTCTGTCAGAAATTGGTGGGGAAGGGTGCAGGAAAATTGAAATGCAATCCAGGAGAGTATGTATTTATCCGTCCCCTCCACCACAACTAAGATGCAACACAAGGTCTATTTTTAAGTCGAGTTTAACAGGTTTGATATCAGTGATTTCCATCTCTAAAACTGATTGCCATACCAGGGTCAAAGAGCCCTGTCTGCCCTACTATTTATCCATAGCTGGATGGAGAATACTTTGATTTATATATAAGGTATTAGTACTATATGAAATGCAAATAGACTCATCCAGGATTTGAACTTGGGTCAGTGCATTTATTTTTTGTTCCTACACAGAACAGAATGATTTCATTTAAGTTAAAAATTTTAGAAACATGCTATTTACAATTTTATTACACTTGTGGGGATGCTTGTTGGTTGGGAAGATATTTAACTGAGTTTCCATTCGCCAAGGACCAATATCCATGGTATACTAACACTAAAAGAAGGAAAGGCAAGAAAAGCTCATTCAAGAACATTTAATATTTTATATATACAATATACATACCAGTGATATCAAAAGAATACATAAATCTACCCCAAAAGCTAGAGCTACACACATATCGTTTGATGAATAAGCAGTATGAGAAAAGGCTCACTTGATGTGTGTGGGTAATATAGCAATGTAGCTTTACCATTCCCTGGCAGGGTCTCAGACAACATCTTTACTATTCAAAGAACAGAGGGGAAAAGAGGTTGAAAATTGGTTTCTCATAGTCATGTAACACTCTGATTCTCTAAGGGAGATAATAATCTATTGTATTCCTATATACTATATTTGTACCAAAACATCTCTCTAAACTCTGTTTTAAAGATATATATCATATAATACAACCAATAGTCTTATTCTAAATGGAGAGTACTGGAATAGAGCATATATCATCCTATGTTGAGACTTTGTCGCCATCCACAAAAAAATTAAATGTATTATAGTACTATTTTGTCAATAATGCTGCTTTTAATTTCACTGACAATGCTCTAAAAGTGATGGAGTAGTGGTATAGTCAGTGGACAGTGATAAGAAAAGAGAAAATATTGTTTACATTTCCCAGTTTCAAATACAGTCAATCCTAAAACTTTGAATACTTTTTTCAACTATCTTAGTGTTAAGTCATGCAGAAAGTATAAGTTTTTATCAAATTTGTGAAACTAGATGGCAATGAGCTAGTTAAGTACTGAAGTAGGTGACCACTGAGTAACAGCAGGTACAACAAACAACCTGAGACTAAGCAAAGTTTAGTAAATAAAAAAATAAGCAATGATGGGGCTGTTCAGTACTTAAGTGGGTGACCATTTAGTAACAGCAAATAGGGTAAGCAGCCAGTTTCACTGAATATTGAATTTGCCTTATTTTTCATTTCATAGTATTTAACAAGTCGGCTATCTTAGTAAAATTCGCTGCATGCATGTTTGCTTTTTAAGTAAAATTTCCTAGAACAGATATTACACTGATGCAGTTAAAGATGATGGAATGCAGTTACAGTTTAGAAATATCAACACTTATTAACAAGTACTCAAGAATTTCTAGTTTTTTTTCCAATTCAAAAAAGGATTCTATATCTTTATATTCTATTAGTAGTGATTTCCAGTAAGTATGTATAAAAATGGCAAAATCAAACGCTGGGAAGATGAAGACAATTTTTGGTAAACTTATTTTTAAAGATAGTATTTCCTTGTTTTATACTCTGGCACTGTTTATCCAGCATAATTTTTAAAAAAAGTATTACTCAATAAAATATAGTAATACTCTTCAAGATAAATAAAACAATAATTTTTTATACTAGCTACTTATATTAATACCCACCCAAAAAGAAAAATTAAATTTCTATTCACTCTTAATGATTAAGAGCACATTGTAATGTGTGATGCTTACCAAACTAGGTTAGCAGACCATTGTAAGTGAATTCGATTCTCACTGGGTGCCCCATACTTCTTACCGTGTATCAAATTGAACTAAGCTGAGTAAAAGATATCATTTAAAAAGCAAACAGGGATACATTAAACTTTCAAGATATGATAGATAAAGACAGTTAAAGATGGTGGAATGCAGTGACAGTTTAGAAATATCAACACTTATGAACAAGTTCACAAGAATTTCTTTTTTTTTTCAAATCTAAAAATGATTCTCTTTCTTTATATTCTACAAGCTATGATTTCCAGTTAGTATGTACAAATAAATTTATATACTGGTCCATTGGCAGTTAAGTGGGGTTTGCAAATGGCCCAGGAGATTGGGGTTTAATCCCAAGCTGAGTCATACCAAAAACTCAAAAAATAGCACTTGTTGCCCTTTGCTTAAGACTTAGCATTATTAGGTATGGATCTAGGGTAAGTAGAGCAATCCAGGGAAAGGAATAAATGCCCTCCACTACATTTTGGTATAGTAGCTATTAAAAAGGGAGACTACGATCAGCTAACTAATTTACTTATGTATAAAAATGTCAAAATCAAATGTTTAATCATAAAACCAAAACCAAAAATATGAATAGATGGCAGTTTGAAAATAAGAACACTTCTTGTTTATATTTACATTATTTCATTTTAGATTAAACAGGTGTTGCAAATTCATTTTTGTTTACAGAAATTGAATGCTGTTGAGTTTGGTAAAAAAAATACCTAATAATATACAGGTTGATTGTATAATATTCCACAAGAAATACTAAAATAGTACTTTGGTTAAGAAAAAAACAAATTGTTTTTTTTTTTTAATTCTAAGAGTTGTACTTATTTATGGTCAATACTGTATTTATGAAGGTTAGTTTGACACAAGGTCAAAAATTTATGGGTGATATTGTGTGTGTATATATATATATATATACACATATAACATTTTTTTTGTTGATCCAATTAGAGAAAAAAGTAAATATTTTAGAATAAATAGGTCCACAAAGGGATTTGTTTTTAAGTTATTCATTTTTCTTTAGAGCACATTGTGTAGCTAGTCAACCCATACAGACATGATATAATTTCTGCCCAGTGCTCTGAAGGAAAATAGATAACTTAAAAACAAATCCCCTAATGGACCTATCCATTTCAAAGTATATATATATATATATATATATATATACGTGGTACCTTCAATAAGCTTCCTGACTTTTCTAGTACAGGCATTTAAAATTGTTGTAGACTCTTGAAAATTCACTATGTTATTGCTATACATCTTATGGAATGACTGACCAATTTTTATGATTTCAGGTACAAATCAACAGCTACAGCAGCAATTAGAATACACCCTACTAAAGCTTGATTGTCACAGCTGGTGAATTTCAAAAATGCAATCTGACACTTTAGAAGAACGATATGCAATAGAATTCTGTTTTAAACTTGGAAAAAATGCCATAGAAATGTATGGAATGCTTCAGACTGCTTTTAGACCATTTTGCATGAATCGAGCATCAGTTTTTGAGTGGCATAAGAGATTCAAGGAAGGCAGCGAGTCTATGAGGGATGATGAGAGGTGTGGGAGGAGTAAGGAAGTCAATACACCTGAGTTGATTGGCCAAAGGGTTAGGGTTAGGCTTAGGGTTACTATGTTAAGCTTTTAAGGGAGTTCAGGAAGAGATTCCATGGGATGAGGCCAGCACTTCAAATCGGGTCAGTGGTATTTCCACCAGGACAATGCAACAGTCCCCAACTCCATCCTTGTCACAGACTATTTGACCAGGATGGGCATCAACACAGTTCCTCAGCCTCAAAAGTCACAAGGAGCAAGGTCTGGACTATAGTCCAGACCTTGCTCCTTGTGACTTTTGCTTATTCCCTAAGCTCAGAGGCTGTCATTATGAGACAAATGAAGAGACGAAAGACGCTGTGACGAAGATCATTGACACACTCACACAAGAGGACTTCCATGGGGCCTTCAAGAAGTTGTTGGAACGGTACAACAAGTGCATTACAGCCAGAGGAGATTACTTTGAAGGGGACTAGAGTTTCATGCGTGTACTATCAATGAAAGTGCCCATACGAAAAAAATTCTGGAAACTTATTTAATGATCCTCGTATATATATATATATATATATACTTTAAAATCATATATATATATATATATATATGAATATATAATCATTTGAGTGGATGAAGGTTTTGTCATGTTTGCTTAATGAATCCAAACACTGATATCATAATTTATACAGTTTGTAATACAAAATTTTTACAGTAATACAAAATAAAGCAGACATTATTTTCAGAGACAAGATTAAAAACAACTCTTAATTGCTTTGTTAGCAGTTCAGCATTAAAAAAAAATGTGAACACTTTGCTTGTACAGCAAAATAACTAGAGCAATAAAATAGTGTAAAGAATTTTTTTTCAGGTTCATTTTTTTTTTTTTTTTTTTTTTGCTGATGATGAAAGCAAAAAAAAAAAGAACTGAAAGGCACTTACCATAATTTTTGGCTAGTCTCATTTGTCAGGTCAGCCATGATAGAAATGAGTAGACATCTGGAAGGCAGGTAGAGGAAAGAAAAGAAAATAGAAGAAAAAGAAATGTAATCAGAATTGAAGTCTAAAGAAATTTGGGAAAAAAAAAAGAACAAGTTGTAGATGGTAAAAAAAATTATCTTCTTTTACTTTTTTCTGTTATCAATAACCAAATGGTAACTGGTTATGCGATTGTGGGTATATAATGAATAATTGAGAGAAACTTTTTTTCTTTTTGAATTAAAAGAAAAGAAATTTTTACCTCATTTACTCTATTGCCTAAGGGAAAATAAGACAATTTTTGCACTGTTCGTTTTTTATATTCAAAAAATATATTTAGTTTGCGTCTGTGATTTTTTTGTATAAAGACATGGATTTAACTTTTTTTTCAATTTTTTTTAATTATCTGCTCATTCATCAATTTAAAAAATTTTTTAAAAAATTTACTAAAAACAAAAATTATAAATTTTAATATCTTACTGACAAAATGACATACAAAAACCAACATTTAAAAAGATATTCTTTTTAAATTTCTCTGAAAAAAGAGACAAATAGTCAAGAAAAGGATTTCTTTTGATTATTTTCTGGCGGTGGAAAATTTTTCTAAAATTTCTAACTTTTAACCAAATCTTGCTCAAATGTATTTCCACTCTCCCTATGGACATATCCCCTTTTTTAAGCAGAAAGTGAGACTGATAAAAAAAAAAAGGAACAATAAAACCTTTCTAATTTACTAAAGCAATTGAATATCCCTAAATCATAATGACTTCCAACTCCCACAAAATGACTGGTGAGTAAATTCATAAAGAGAAAAATGGAGACTATTGTTCAACCAATCAAAAAATGACACACGCTTAGCCAAAGGAATTGACCTATTTACTAAATTGCTCCATTATTCTATTAACCTGCAGGTACCTTCAATTTATCTCACCAATAAGAACTAATACCATTGTAGTTAAAAACAATGATGACTGCCTTGCTCTTTCCTTCCCTTTTTATTACCAAGTTCTTACCTTCATTCAACCATCCTCATATTCCTTTTTGAACAAACATCTCTGTCAACCCCTTCTTGCTTCATTAATATCTCCATGCTAGCCTTAATCCCACACTCTACTATCTAACAAATAAACTCACCCTAATCTCTCATCTGGTAACCGGACAAAAAAATGTCTTTTTCTTTTCACCTTTAAAATTCATTTTTGGCTTATTCAATTTCATTGATTTTTTCCCCCAGTTTTTTATAAAAAATATAAGAAACTAAAAAAGCTATCCACACATACACACTTAACCAGTAATATAGAACATGCATTCACATATATGTAGGGTATTCCTGGTTATCAACCTTATTTGATTGATTTTCATGGCATCTCAACTGGTTGAAGGTTATTTTATGCCTTACAGGTTAGGGAATTACATACAATGTATATTCATATTTACATTTTTTTTTATAGTTATTTCTTAAGAACTTTTGGCACAAAGTTATAAATCAAGTATTCTATTTAATACAAATAATTTGCATACAGTTGTATAGTTTCAAGTATTCCTATCTAACACTAATAATCATCAGGTTCAAAATAACTATTTCCATTCAATAAAAATCATTTGTTTGCACACAATCATATGATTTCGAAGAACTAATTATAATTATGATAATAATCCTTAGTAAACAATTATAGTTTCGAGTAAATATTCTTAATACAAATAATTTACAGTTATATGGCATCAAATATTCCTACCAAATTCTAATAATTTTCCAACAGATCTATTTGACTCATAAATAGGACCTTAACAAGGACTAAAACTCCCGATCCGATTGGATCTGATAGTCATGGCAATGAAGGAGTACACCATACTATCCAGATATCCAGAACTGGAGGCTCATCATCAGATACAGTTTAGTGACATACCCAGGATACCTCTTTTGGATAGGGATCTACCCTGCTTCTCATGATACAGTCAATGTATACTTTAAGTCCCACCAATCTGGTCTTATAAATTGTGAGCACTGAATAGTTAGTTTGATTCTCACAAATCTCCTCACACTTGTGGTCATGTGTCATACTAAGCTAAGCTTAGTAAATATAATAAAAGAAATACAAATAGAAAAATACTTGATATTGTTATGGCAGAGTAGGTATAAAAACCTAAGATATTTGAATTATGAATTCTTAAAGTTTCAGTTAGAACACACAATGATCAGAGAGAAATATGAGAAAAAATTGCTAATCAACCATATTTATGGCGTGAAGTATTTGTCACATGGCCTTGTGTCATACTAAGTTAAGTTTAGTTTTGTATATATATATATATATATATATATATATATACATGGGGCCCAACAAATGGACATGCCAGTGTTGGCCAACCAATAAGGACATTTATATCAGCTCTGTGCAGACACAAAATTGTTGTTTGGAAGACATATATACATATGAATATATTCACTCACCCTTACATATATATGCAAACAAAGTGAATATGTTGGTTGGTTGGATTTTATAGCATATCAAACCTAGTAGGTTATTTAATGCCAAATATGGTTTATATATATATATATATATATATATATATATATATATTTCATTAAATAATAAAGACAAATTTTGTCTGTATAATTTATTTAAGATCCTTTCAAGTTTCCTGATAAGTGTCTTAGTTTCAGGTTGGAAACTTGAAAGGATCTTGAATAAATTATACAGACAAAATTTGTCTTTGTTATTTAATGAAACAGGCTTAAATGAATGACTACTGCCTAACTATATATATATATATATATATATATATATATTTGTAAATGAGTAATTTGCAGGTAACAATTTTTAATGAACTAGAAGTCATTTGTTTGCACACGGTTAAATGGTTTCAAGTATAGTAAATGATTAAATATTCATAATTTGAGACTCTAACAGTTACTACCACTCTGGATCAGAGTGTACCTGAGAAAAATGGTAATGAAAGGGTACTCTGCATTACCTAAAGTTCTAGGACAGGAGAATCACCATTGGTTGCTTTAGTGTCATATCTAGGACAATTGTTGAGGAAGAGGCATCTTACCCCTCTATAGAGATGTAGTTAGTGTATTCTATGGTCTCAGCCAATTGGGTTGAGTGCATACACTCATACACACAAGTACATATATATATATATATATATATATATATATATATGTGTGTGTGTGTGTGTATAAACACATATACCCAGACACAAATGCATATATATATATACATATATACCCACATAATAGTGTATATATATATATATATATACATACACATATTCATATATACAAGTATGTATACATTCATGTAAGTGCATATATATATACACGCGCACACACACACACACATCTATATATACACTTACTAGAGCATGACAGCTGCTACTTGCATAATGTAAAGCTCTTCTGACGAATTGAGCCCTCCAGTATCTGAGAGAGCAAAATGTAAAAAATCAAAAAGTTAATTCATATGTGTTAAATTCCCTAAATGATGTTAGGTCACCGATGGCTGAGTGCTATGTTATCAGTCCAACATAAAGTTAGATGGGTTTCAATCCCAATTTGAAGCATCCAGTGTGTCTAGCCACATTAAAGAGTTGTGATACACATTGTGCTAATACTCCAGGGAAAGTAATGAATCCAACTATTTTTCTAACAATAGACAGGCAGACTGGGCTTTTTAACCTGGGTATGGTAACCAGTCTAGTTGAAGGAAAATTTTGAATTCAAAATTGTTAAACTCTGCTTAAAAATTGTGTATCACATCCTACTCATGTTGAGGATCTGGATAAATATATATATATATATATATATATATATATAAGTGCAAAAACACATACACACACATGTATTTAACTAAGCTCTCTGTATGAGCAGGATGCGACACAAAGACAAATTTTTAAGCAGAGTCTAACAGGATTGAATTTAGAGTTTTGCTTCTCCTAGACTAGTTGCCATACCAAGGTTAAAGAGCCCAGGTTGTCCACCAATTTTACCTATAGTTTGAGGGAGAATAGTTGGCTACATACCATTCCCAAGTGTATTAGCATTGTGTAAAATACAGTGTTGTCCAGGATTTGAACTCATGTCGCTAAGCCCATTTCCTATAACAGTAATCATTACATCATGAGAGTCTTTTATATATACATATATATATACATAAACATACACACACATATATGAACTCACACACACACACACACATATATATATATATATATATATATATATATATATCTTTGGTACAATAACTTTTTTATATGTATAAATACAAATAAAACTGAAGTAATCTTTAAAAAATTCCTTTTAAATTGCAAATGAAATCTAAATACGTACAGTAAAATAAACTAGAAAATAAAAATTAAGTTTGTCTCTGATTGTAAAGTTTAATTACACAGAAGCATTGCAATTATTGTCATTTAGAAAAGACATCTTTATCACCCATTCCGCTCAACCTGAAGGACCTTCTTTACTTTTCCCATCCAACTTCCTTTTTTATTTATTTTGTTTGAAAACAGGGAAAGGAATCTTTAATTCCATATATAAGATGTCATTTCCATCTTCTTTTCTCTTCTTGAACAAGATAAATCTTAGTAAATATGCCTCGACCCAAATTTCTCATTTGCTACAAAACCGGAACAAACCCAAGGGTACAAGCTACTTAAGACAAAACTGAAACTTTTTTCTCTTTTTTTTAAGGTAAAAAATATAAACAGACTTTAAAAAAAATAATTGTAAATTTGATTTTCTAGTTTCGGCAAGGAAAGATAAAGTGTGTGACTAAGCCTGTATCAGGTAAATAAATAAAGTCAATAGAATCTACTGATGATGTATCTAATCTTGCTTCTTCTCCTTTTCTTCCCTGGAGACCTCTATCTTACAGTAACCTAAGGGTGATATTTGAAACAGCCACTTACAGAGAATAAATACATGTTTGGAATTTCTATGTTCAATTAATTAAAGTTCATTGCATTTCACTGGTAGTTTTGAGTGGGGTGGGATAGACATTTTTACTAACATTATTTGTTGTTGTTTTTTTGTCGTTTTAAAATGTTCCCCTTATTTTGGGGGGAAAGAAGAATCAATAAAAATTGTCTGATTTTTTTTCTCTTTTTTAGGAATATCAAGACAACCAAAAGAATACTTATAAAAACAAAGTTTAAATATATTAAGTAGTCAGCTTTGTTAGTTTTAAGATATAAAATTCTAGTAATGATGATTTTATATTGAATTCAGTTCAAAAGTCACCCATGTTGATAGTTACATATACAGGCATATGCCACGTGGGTATTGCAGATTTTGTAAGTCAATGATTGTACTAAAAATGAAACTTGTATCTTGAGTATTTCTTCTTGCTGAAATTTGATTCATTGGTAGATGTTTATTTATAATCATAAGTAATAATATTTTCAATGTTCAATTGCAATCCATTGGTCTAATGAGTAGAGTGTCTACCAATGGTCCAGGAGACTAGGGTTCAATCCCAGGTTGAGTCATACCAAAGACTCAAAAAATGTTACTTAATGCTAACTTGCTTAACACTCAGCATTATAAGGTAAGGATCAAGAGTAAAGCAAAGTAATTGACACCCCTTTTGGATAGGGGTCTACCCCTCTTCTCAGGATACAGTTAATATATATTCTAAGTACCACCAACAGAGCTTCGTTTTACAGTTACACTGTCATATCTTGCTATGGCAACAGTAAAATCAACCTGAATTTCTGCCTAATGCATATAATTTACTCACAGTTATATGGTTTCAAGTATTCCTATCCAATACTAACACCACCATCACTTAAGAACTTACTGTAGATTAATGAGCATCAAAATATACCATATGTAGAGCATTACATAAACTTAAAAAAACATGCAGGAGCTTTTGAGAGATTTGTTGTTAAGCCTACGTTGATCATAGAATGAAATGTGGTAGCTATTGAAAAGGGATCCTTCAGGTCACCCTCGACTAAGGTTGCTAACTTTACTTACTTATTTTTATTTGACTAGGATAACAATATTTTGTTTGCACAGTTATATGGTATCATTTATTCCTAACTAATAATAATAATTTACACAAAAAGTTTTAACTAACTATTCTTATTTAACATTAGTTATTTGTTTGCTCATTGTTTCAAGTATTCCTATCTAATACTAATAATTTGCAAGTAGTTGTAGAGTTTCAAATTTCTCTAATAAAGGCTTAATTTTTTTTTTCAAGGTAGCAACAGAAATCAGATTCATAATTTAAATTTTCAACATAAAATGTAGAGAAAAACCAAGACAATAAAAGTTTCAGGAGAGCAAGAAAGACAATACCATAAAGATGCAATAAACAGAGTTATAGATGCTTCAAAAACATACAGTTAATTTTTTTTATCCTCCAAACCCTTTCCCTTTATTATTAATATGTTTTGTATTTACCTGTTTATCTATAAAATGTAACAATTAAGTGATATCAATCAAATAATATACCCTCCCTTTATTTCAGATATTATAATGATAGAAAAAAAGTGTTGAGATTACAGCATGTTGAGATACTGACAATTCTGAGGCATTCTATTGGATTTCACAATTGCAAAAGCTGTTCATAGAATTAATGAAATAGAAGCAAATGAAACAATATCTAACAAAACTACCAAAAGAGTTATAAGGGTCTCGTGAATTACAACCTAACATAAACAAATATCAGTTGCAGATTATGATGATTTAAAATTTGAGGTAGTGGGGGAACCTGACCATTGAGACTTAACTCTTACTTGCCATGGCATGCTTATGGCTTAGTAGGTTATCATTAGGTGAGTTTAGCAAAAAGCTCAGTATATAGAGCACCCAGTAAGAATCGAGCTCACTATGGGAAATATAGCCTAGCAACTCCACCACAGGAGATATGCATACATAAATAAACATATGCATATATTCATGTGTGTGTGTGTGTGTGTGAATTTGATCACCCTTCTCTGCCACTGGTAGGAAACAACACAAGGTCAATTTTTCAGGAGAGTTGTGCTGGTGTGAATTCAGAATTTTCCTTCTCCTAGATCAGTTGCCATACAAAGGCTAAAGAGCACAGTTTGACCTGCTATTTATTCATGGCTTGGTGGACCTACAGTAATAGAAATGAAGAGGTACTCCAGTACTGTAGTTTCACCATCTGATACAGTTTTGTGTCATACCCAGGACACCCCTTTTGGATAGGGGTCTACCCCTCTTCTCAGGATACAGTTAATATATATTCTAAGTACCACCAACAGAGCTTCGTTTTACAGTTACACTGTCATATCTTGCTATGGCAACAGTAAAATCAACCTGAATTTCTGCCTAATGCATATAATTTACTCACAGTTATATGGTTTCAAGTATTCCTATCCAATACTAACACCACCATCACTTAAGAACTTACTGTAGATTAATGAGCATCAAAATATACCATATGTAGAGCATTACATAAACTTAAAAAAACATGCAGGAGCTTTTGAGAGATTTGTTGTTAAGCCTAAGTTGATCATAGAATGAAAATACTTTTGATACTTCCTAATATGTATACATAAAGTTTGATTATTAAAATGTATCTTTAATATTAAGAGATTGATATTGATAGCCAGGAAAAAATATTTTACATGAAAATTCATTATTAATGCAGGTATTTTAATTATCTCATATTTTCTTTTCTTCACACTTAAATTAGGTTGAATTTTTGAATTCTTGGCAAAGATTATTTATTTATTTATTTATTTTAATTAGGTATCCTTTTTATTTTACTTTTTAGAAAATCAAGGGAGTTGAATATCATTTAATATGCAATATGCAGTAAGATTCTGTGAAATGAAAGACAATTTCAAAATTGGATAAATATTTTTTGGATACACATTTTTAAAGATCAGTTCACAGATTATCTGCTTAAAATTGTATTCTGTAGTCTACAAACAAAATGAAGCAAGAGAGATATATCCCTTAAATTTAACCTGCCTGAAGTTTTACTTAATACTGTAAGCCCAATATTTTAAGATCAGTGAAACTATATTAGATACTAATAACAAAAGGCTTAATATAGCAGTCTTTCTTTTATTGGTTTGTTTTCTTTGCTTAAGGGGATACCAGTCTTTGTGGGTAATTTAATGCCAAAGCAAGCCTTGTAGAAGAACAGTAGTGGTACAATTTAACACATAGTTGGAAGGGAAGGGGTTCAATTCATACCTTTCTTTTAATGAAACGATTCAAGAGCTTTAAAGAAAGAGTTCAGTAACTTAAAGCAAGGTTTTAATCTATTTTTTGTAAATTTTGTGAGTTCAGGTTCTGAGTATCTAAAGAGCAAAGTGTAAGAGTTCAAAGGTTTAAGATATGATAAAAAGTTGATGCTTTTAGAAGTAGTTACTGTTATTAAGTAGACAAAAGTAAGGCTATTCCTGGAAAAAATTATTTAATTTACACACTGAGAAAATGTTCAGTTTGGTTCATTATTTAACAGTATACTAATAATTTAAGTATTGATTCTAGTTTTTGGTCAATGAATTCCATAATTTTTTCCTCACCATTGAATTATTCCATAATATTTTCCTCTGCATGCAATAGAAAAAAAATACAATTTAAATAATTTAATCAATTTTTTTAATGGTATATTTTATGAAGACAAAATGTTAAGCTATTAAAGAAAAAGTGTATTCTGACTTATCTGTCATAAATTTATTGACTGCAACATAAAAATAACCTAATTGAAGATCTTTTAGTTGCAATAATTACATTATTTTTGCTAGTGGTAGTAATTTTCAAATCAAATTATTAAATATAATATAATATACATATATATATACCATATATATATGTATTTTACTAACAGTCTATAATGTACAAGATATACTAAAAATCATTTAAGATATGGGGATGGTTGAAAGGGGGTCATCATCTGATAGTGTTCAGGACTATAAGTTATCTTTTGCAGTTGGAAATTGTAAGCATACCAGTTGACCAAAGCCTAGCCATGGCCAACTATTTACACACACAAAGTGTGTATCTTGCTTATGGTACAGTCCCCTAATATTAGGCAAAAAGTTAAGTCTCAGAAAATCACAGGATACACAAATATATATGGTAGGTATGATGGTTGCCTCCAACCAAAGAAATAAAAGCAATAAATTCTTAACTATGACTCTCTTAGTTTTATATATATTCAGTTTAAATCTATCATAAAAGTAATAGCTTCCTACTTTTTCATTTATACAAGAAAACATATCTATGGATATGTCTAAGTGTATGTTCCATTTTATACTCAGATTTTCACTGACAAACCGATAAGAAAACAGTATCTCTACTCACTAATGATATCTTAAAGAAAATCTTACAGTCCATTGAACCCAGATTTTCTGACACTCTCTGGTGACAGACTTGCTTTTGTACTAAAATACCAGCAGAAAATAATGGTTGTCTTTAAAAAAACAATTTAATCTGATAAAACTTTCAAACTGAGAAATATATGTATTAAAAAAGAATAAAACAGGAATATCAAAATTTATCTGAAGAACTACAAAACAATGAAATATTCAAATAATAACAATTTTAACAATGGCCAAAAAGTACTTTGAACATGTGTATCTTTTATTAGTACATTTAATCTTTATCTCTTTGTTAAATGATACATTGGCTGAGTCTTTTATTTTTGCTCAAAGTGTAGATTATTTAAAAAGCTGTAGTGCTTAGTTATGTCTACCTGAGGTCAGCTAAGTTTGATTGTCATGTTGTTACTTCTGAGGTGAGTTTAGAGCTTAGCTCTCACTGAAGGATTTTAAAATCATGTGACTATAAATTTTAGAAGTTAGAATTAGTTGGTTGATTGTTTGGGTTTTATAGCATATCAACCTTTGTAAGTTAATTAATGCCAAATCCATTTTTATACAAATAATCAGTTCTATTTCAAACAATTCAGTTTAGCATGAGTTCACAGTTTAATTGTTAAAAACATTTCTATTTCAAGCTATTCAGTGGAGTCAAACAGTTCTAATTAAAAAAATTCAGTTTAGTGTGAGTACAGTTTCAAAGTCAAAAACAGTTCTATATAAAAAAAAATTCAGCTTAACATAAGTACGCAGTTTAAATTTCAAAACAGTTCTATTTCAAGTAATTTAGTTTAGCATAAGTACACAGATTAATTCTACCTAACCCATAGATAGGGCCCTCTTAGGTGCTTTCACTCTGGGCCAGAGTGGACCTGGGAGTGATGGCAATGAAGGGGTGCTCCACATTCCCCAAAGCTCTAGCATTATTGGAGCTTTACCATCAGATTGTTTAGTGTCATATCTAGGACACTCATTGGGGGAGTCTTACCCCTCTGCAGAGATAAAGTCAGTGTATTCTACAGCCCCAGCTGACTGGGTAAAAATTAGAATTAGATTTTAAGTTTCTATCTAGTTAGCCCAAGACTCATAGATTAGTAAAGTTTGAAAGGTTGAATGTTCCATCAATATTCCAAGGGGTTAACTTTCAGTTTGTTGGTTGGTTTCTTTGTTTAATGGCATATCAACCTTTATAGGTTATTTAATACCAAATCTATTCTCCTAGAAGAACAGTAGTGGTACTATTTAACCCATAGCTGGGAGGATAAGGGGGTTCATACCTTTCCCAAGGGTATTTGCCCGAAAGTGAACATAATAGCGCGACTGGAGTACGAACTTGCTTACTACGATTCCGCAGTCCATCGCTTTAACCATTACACCACGAGGACACCCCACTTTCAGTTTGTGTGGCTAATGATGTAAAAGATGTCTGAATTAAGGAATTTATTACTACCTTTAATATTATAAATATATATAATATTATAATATATTATACCATTTAATATTAATTCCTTTAATCTCTCTCTGCTTTATTATTATTTCTAATCCGTATTTTCTTCATTAGTACCTTTAATCTACACTCTTTAAAATTGATTCCTTTAATCTCTTTCTTTTTTATAAACACTTCTAATCTGTATCTCCTTTATTAGTACCTTTAATCTATACCATTTAATATTAATTCCTTTAATCTCTTTCTGCTTTATTATTATTTCTAATCTGTATTTTCTTCATTAGTACCTTTAATCTACACTCTTTAAAATTGATTCCTTTAATCTCTTTCTTTTTTATAAACACTTCTAATCTGTATCTCCTTTATTAGTACCTTTAATCTATACCCTTTGATCTCTGTTTTATTTTTAATTTGAAAATAATCCTTTAATTAGTACTATTATTTTATACCCTTTATGGTTTTGCTTTGGTTGTATTTTATGACATATCAACTCTTGTAGGTTATCTAATGCCAAATCCTCTTTATACATATATATGATTTGTAAGCAAATAATTTGTGACTAAAATTTTTTTAAACAAGCCAAAGTTCATTTGTTTGCACTTATTTCAATGGTTTCAAACTCTGCTATTTAACACAAATTATTCTATTTGACCCATAGATGGGACCCTTAGAGGTACTACCACTCTAGGTAAAAGTGGACCTTGGAGTAATGGTAATCAAATCCTCTTTATACATATATATGATATGATTTGTAAGCAAATGATTTGTGGGTAAAATTTTTTTAAACAAGCCAAAGTTCATTTGTTTGCACTTATTTCATTGGTTTCAAACACTGCCATTTAACACAAATCATTCTATTTGACCCATAGATGGGACCCTTAGAGGTACTACCACTCTAGGTAAAAGTGGACCCAGGAGTAATGGTAATCAAGGCATATTCTACATTCCCCAAACTCCAAGACTGGAGCCTCATCATCAAATATTTTAGTGTCATATCTAGGATATTCAGGGGGAGGGATCTTACTTATGCAGAGATGCAGTCGGTGTATTCTACAGCCCCAGCTGACTGAGCTGTGTACCCTTTTTTATTGATTCCTTTAATATGTGCCATGTTTATAAGTACTTTTGATCTGTATCATTTATTTAGTACCTTTTAACCTGTACCCATTTTATTGAAACCTAGAATCTCTATCATACTTATCAGTAACTTTAATCTAATGCACTTTACCATTACTTCCAAACATAGCATTTGTCAATTTCTTTGAAAGCAAAATTAAATATTTCTGAAAATAAAGAAAAAAATGAATGAATAAATTTTGCCATTTTTTTTTTTAACCTAAGATTTGTTTTTAATGAATTTTTATACATTGAAAATGAGGTACAAAGAGATTTTCAATAGTCAGGAATTAAAACAACTATTACAGCTACACAAAAGATTGTTATAAGTATGATTTATAAAATATGTCATCTAAAGTAAGAAAGTAAGTTGGTGACCATAGTCGAGAGCAACCCAAAGGCTCCCTTTTCAGTAGCTACTACACTGAGGTATTGAAGAGGCCACTATTCCTTTCCCTGGATTGCTCCACTTTACCCTTGATACGAACCTTATACTGCTGAGTGTTAAGCAAGGAGGTATCAAGTACCATTTTTAAAGTCTTTGATATGACACAACCTGGGATTGAACCCAGGTGTCCCGGACCATTTGTGAACACTCTACCCACACGGCCAGAAATATGTTATTAACACTGATAGATTTTGTTTGGTGTCTTTGTTGAATGGCATATCAAATTTTGTGGCTCATTTAATGCCAAAGCCATTTTGGTTGAAGAAAAGTAAGTAAAGATGGCAACTGTAGTCTAAGGCAAAGGAGTAGTTCTATTAAACCCATTGCTGGAGGGATAAGGAGGTTCATACCTTTTTCAAGGATAATTCGAAGGTGAATGCAATCGGGTGACTGGAGTTTAAACTCGCTTACTACAATGTTACAGTCAAGCACATTAGTCATGTTGCCACTGGAATCCCCCACCAACACGACTAAGGAGAAAAAACAAAACCAATCAAATACAGCATTAAGAAAAATCAAGCAAAAGAATAAGTGATGGGTTTTTAGGTTTGATTTGGGTTTCTGCAAATCAATATCTTTTCATAGTAGAAAAACTGGTATATTTAACCAGGTTACCCCAAGGCAAAGAGAATGCAAGTTCAAATCTAACTAAGAACTTATTTTTCATAATTTCTTATTTGTTCCATTCCGCACTGTTGTAATTTGATGATCTAAATGATTTGTAATAGAAAGCAAGAAAAATCATAGTTAAAAGAAATTACTAGTCATAATTACATCTAATAATTTATTATTATATTATACAAACTATTATATCTAATAAAAGAAATTAAAAAAAAGATGATATCCTGACAGACTAAAATGAGTATTCGTATCTGTTTTTTCTATTACTAAAGACTTACATTCTTTCATATCCTGTATTTTATTTTTACCTCCCACATTCCCACATTTTTTTTATTCAAATTCCTCTTGATCATATCAATTGCAATAATTTTTTTCTTAATTTGAAGGAAGGGATATTTGTCTATTTTTTAATTAGAGAGAGAGAGAGAGAGAGAGAAAGAGAATGGAACAAAAATTTGATTTACATTTTGCAGTTCATAATTTGAAATGTAAAAAGCATCTGCTTAAATGTAGGTCATAGTGACTTTAAATCAAATGTAACTCTTCAATAAAAGAAAACAGGTTAGGTGTTCTTATTTCCTACCAATCAAATTGCAAGTACAATTTATTCGGTTAATTCCAAAACTAATACAATAATTGCAAAAATGTATAAAAATCTCTGACCTACATTTTTCGTTTTTTGTATTCTAGTATAATTGAATTGGTCAGTTTACTCAGCAATCATATTCCCGAATATCCATGTTTTATTTTGTGCTTGTTTTGTTTTTTAATTTCTTATCCATTTGAAGAAAGAACCTGTTACAGAAACTGATTTTTCTTTTGAAGATCATCAGAGTATAAGCATCCATGAAGCAGTTTGTAGATCAATCCTTTAAGCCTGATTTTGTGAATCTGGTCAAGTTAGGTATCATTGCTAGTTGATGGTACCACGTAACCCTGTACAACTGGTTATATGTTACAAGGAAAGTTACATATCATAACTTGCTGATGGTACCATGTAACCCTGTACAATTTGTCACACATTAGTTGGAGAGTTAGGTATCATTGCTTGCTGATGGTACCATGTAACCCTGTATAACCTGTCACATGCTTGTTTCTCAAGTTTCTTTAATTCTTTCAAAAAACATTTTTTAATGATCATCCTCTTCTGTCAGCTTCCTCTAAAATAGACAAATTACAAATGCACTGGATTCCCATTTAAATAGCAGTTTATGATGATATTTATACTCAATTCTAATTGGCATTTCATAGTTAACTGTGGTCCATGATGATAATGGTATTTCTATTTAGGAAGGAGAGAAGGATTCTTATTAGCATTTCATGGTTAACAGTGGTCCATGATGATACAGATACTTCTGTTTAGGAAGTACTGAAAGATTCCTTTTATTATTTCATAGTTAATATTTAACCATGATGATACTGATATTTCTGTTTAGGAGGGAGTAAATGATTCTAATTAGCAGTACATAGATAACCATGGTCCATGATGATATAGATACTTCTGTTTAGGAAGAAGTGAAGGATTCTAATTAGCATTTCATAGTTAACAATGGTCCATGATGATAGAAGTACTTCTATTTAGGAAGGAGAAAAGGCTTCTAATTAACATTTCATAGTTAACAGTGATACTCGTACTTCTAATTAGAAAGGAAAGAAGGATATTAATTAGCACTATTTAGTTAACAGTGGTCCATGATTATATTGATACTGCTGTTTGGGAAAGAAAGAAGGATTTTAATTAGCAATTCTTAGTTACCTTTGTTATATAAAGAATTTAGATGATTAAAAAAATGATGTTCAGCCTGAACACAGTTCCAGCAAAATCATCATTAACTGGCAAAGTGGACTGCGAATTGCTTTATTCTCTAAAGATTTTATGTATATTTGTTTATTGAAAATACATGATGTTCCATTTTTGCTGGGTTTCAATTATGCAAACACAATAATAATTACAATAATGAACCATTTTTAGCAAAACAAATAAAAAGTGATTTTAGGACAGGGCTAGTTTAAAACCGGAAATTTTAAAATGACAATCCTGCTGAACTTCTGTTTGTCTGAATTTCACTCGTCACCGCAATCGTCAGACATAAAAATCCATCTGATTACTATTTTAAACTTTATATATATATATATATATATATATATGTAAAGTTACTGAATAAAGTTATTTTTCTAATTTAGTATTAAATCTGTAATTTTATGTTGAAAAATAATTAGAAATTTTAAAAATAAAAATAAAATTTTTTTAATTAATTTACTATAATTCTAACCGACAATAAAATAAAAAACGGAAGTGGGCTAAATGAGGAGATAACTCTTCACCCCTCTTCTATCCCCTTCCCACCCTTCTTTCCTGTGTCTATTCTGATTTATTTTATCCATAAGATCTGAAGAAGTCTTGTTAATTTTTTTTCGTGTTTTTTGATTTTTCAAAAACACATAACAGGATGGAAATAAATTTATAATCCTAATGTGACCAGTTTGTGTTTTTTCTTAATGAAATTATTGCTCTGCAATATCTGTTAAATTGAGCTCTTTACCAGGAAAATATAAATGTTCACTTTTGAATAGTTTTCTTGTCCTGATGGAATTACTCCCAACTCCAGTTTAACTAGACCAAATAATATATATATAGATATATACACATACACACACATATAAGCCCATTGGCCATGTGGGTTGAGTGTTCACCAAAGGGCCAGAAGATCAGGGTTCAATCCCAGGTCAAGTCATTCCAAAGACTCAAAAAATGTTACTTGATATATCCTTGTTCAGTATTATAAGGTACGTATCAAGGGTAAAGTGGTGCAATCTATGGAAAGGAATAGTGCCCTCCACCACACCTCGGTGTGGTAGCTAATGAAAAAGGGGCCTTTGAGTAACGCTTAACAATGGTCACCAACTTTACTTTTACTATATATATATTTCAAAATGAGTAGGTCCACGAAGAGATTTGTATTTTTTTAGGATTTATTTATTTATTTCATTCTTACATATATGTATGTTTCCAGCTTGTTGCTTTCATCTGAGAAAAACATATCAAATATCAAAGACCAATTAGGAGTAAAACAGGCTAAGGTAAACACACTCTAAGAAAAACAGAGGAGTGAACTCTATATAAACTCATAACCAACTGAAAACCATTCAAACTGTAAACATGTGTCAGTTCAAGTCTCATTGAGTACCCTATTAACAAAGCCTTGTGTCATATATGTTCTCTGATAAAAGCAACAAGCTGGAAACATACACATGTAAGAATGAAATGAATGAATAAATCCTAAAAAAAATACAAATCTCTTTGTTGACCTACTCATTTAAAAATAAGGGGGGTGTCCTCATGGTGTAATGGTTAAAGTGATAGACTGCGGAATCGTAGTACGCGAGTTCGTATTCCAGTCATGCTATTATGTTCACTTGCGGGCAAATACCCTTGGGAAAGGTATGAACCCTCTTATCCTCCCAACTATGGGTTAAATAGTACTACTGTTCTTCTAGGAGAATGGCTTTGGCATTAAATAACCTACAAAGGTTGATATGCAATTAAACAAAGAAACCAAACCAAACCAATCATTTAAAAATATTTCTTTCTCTCTTTGAACCTACAACAAAAAAATTATATATACTGGATGATTAAAGCATCATTAAACTCAGAGTAATAGGGAAAAATTGTAAGTTTTTAATATTATTTTCATTTTGATAAGGAGTAAAAAAAGAAAGGATATTCAAAAGAAATCTATCTAACTAGTATTAAATATATTCTAAATTTTTTTTCTATAGTGATCTTACCATATATATATATATATATATATAAGCATAAGTTTTTTTTGTTTTTTTTTAATTTTCATCATACAACGTGGGATACTCATCAGCCACCAACCAGGCTGATAACACAGTTTTGGTAGCTCAAGGCGGTACTGCCACTCCTGGCCCTATATATATATATATATATATATGTATAAGCATAATCAGAATTATAGTAATATGTAGTTGATCAAACATTTGGTAAGAATATTTATATAACATAGCAAAGATGACACAAAATTGCAAGATTTTTATTCAAACGCTCAAACTTTGAAAATAAAACAATTTACAATTCAATTTGCAATATCATAATAACAATAATGTTAAGTGTGGGATGTCTTCATTTATACTCACTCCAATAAATATAATTTCTCAAAAAAGATAACTGTTAAAATGTAATTAGAAACCACTTCATTTTATTTATTCTTTCATTTACAATAGATTATAAGTTCTACAGAGTGGCTTATAAAGACAGACTCATGAAAAAAAGTAGTTTTCACTGCTGCCTCTTTGCAAACACTTTTGCAATGATTACTTTGAAGTTGGTCTGTCACTGTGCCATGAGTTTTAAATCTTTACATTAAGCCCTTTATCATCTTTGTACTTGGAAAATTCTTCACATTAAAATAGGAGAGACAGTATTTTCTTTCGGTTGAAATTGTAGCTCTCTCATTTGAATTGTAAAATTCCATTATTTTAGTTTATTCTTTTATATTGTAACTTGACTTTTTCCATCTACTAAGATCACTTATAATATCTTACATATAATATAAAAGTAAAGTTGGCAATCCTAGCCGAGGGTGACCCAAAGGCTTCCTTTTCGATAGCTACAACACCGAGGTTTAGAGGAGGGCACTACTCCTTTCCCTGGATTGCTTCACTTTACCTTTGATCCCTACTTTATATTGCTGAGTGTTAAGCAAGAAGGCATCAATTATCATTTTTTGAGTTTTTTGGTATTACTCAACCTGGGATTGAACCCAGGTCTCCTGGGCCATTGGCAAAAACTATAACCATCATGCTAATGTCCAGTATACAAATAAGATAAAAAAATCAAATTAAAAACAATAAAGTTATGCCTTTTTAAAATGCATCAGTCTTTTGTGGGCTACCCTATATAAATCATATGGGACTCGGTATGTAGTAAATATATTGTATATAAATATATTTACTAAGTTTATCTTTATCTAGCACAGTGCTTTAATAATAGCACAACTTGTGTGGACTGACATATATATATATATATATATATATATATATATATATATATATATACGAGGATCATTAAATAAGTTTCTAAACTTTTTTCGTATGGGCACTTTTATTGATAGTACACACATGAAACTCTAATCCCCTTTGAAGTAATCTCCTCCAGCTGCAATGCACTTATTGTACCGTTCCAACAACTTCTGGAAGGAAGGCCCTATGGAAGTCCTCTTGTGAGAGCGTGTCAATGACCTTCGTCACAGCCTCTTTCATCTCCAGAAGTGTCTCATAATGACAGCCTCTGAGCTTAGGGAATAACCAAAAGTCACAGGGACCAAGGTCTGGACTATAGGGAGGCTGAGGAACTGTCTTGATGCCCGTCTTGGTCAAATAGTCTGTGACAAGGATGGAGTTGTAGACTGGTGCATTGTCCTGATGGAAATGCCACTGACCCGATTTGAAGAGTGCTGGCCTCTTCCGACAGAATCTCTTCCTGGACTCCCTTAAAACCTGAACATAGTAACCCTAACCCTTTGGTCAATCATCTCTGGTGTATTGACTTCCTTACTCCTCCCACACCTCTCATCATCCCTCACAGACTCCCTGCTTTCCTTGAATCTCTTATGCCACTCAAAAACTGATGCTTGATTCATGCAAGATGCTCCAAAAGCAGTCTGAAGCATTCCATACATTTCTATGGCATTTTTTCCAAGTTTAAAACAGAATTTTATTGCATATCGTTCTTCTAAAGTGTCAGATTGCATTTTTGAAAGTCACCAGCTGTGACAATCAGGCTTTAGTAGGGTGTATTCCAATTGCTGCTGTAGCTGTTCATTTGAACCTGAAATCATAAAAATTGGTCAGTCATCTCATAAGATGTATAGCAATAACATAGTGAATTTTCAAGAGTCTACAACAATTTTAAATGCCCGTATGAAAAAAGGCTGGAAACTTATCACATGCACCTCATATATATATATATATATATATATATATATATATATATATATATATATATATATTTCTTACATGATCCAAAGAGGAAATCCAAGGTGTAGGAGTATCCAATGAGTGCTCAATACTAATGGCTACTGATGTATAATTAATTTGGGATTAATGATAGATCAACACTCAATGGGCAGAGCTAAAAATCCTTTTATATAAAGACAAAAGAAGAAATTCACTTACTTGGTATCATTCTAAATTTGCAAAAAGAAATGATAATTAGGAAAACATCTAAATAAAAATTTTGAATTACTTATCTGAGGAAGTTTTTTATATAAAAAAATTTGTAAAAGCCTGAAATAGATTTATAATGATACCAAAAAAGAGTATTTTTTCTTTATGTATATATATAGTCATCCACAGACAGATCTGTTTCGTTCTATCTGAACTCATCAGTGTGGCTAGACAGTATCTTCCCATAGCTGGGATCGAAAGCCGGTTGACTCAAACGTCAAACCAAAGCTTCTAACCATTCTATATATATATATATATATATATATATATATATATATATATATAAATATTTGTGTGTGCGCATGTGTCAAAAGGTTTATTATTAAATACTTTTTATTTTACACAACAATTATTTCTTTTTCAACAATCTCCTTCCTTATAAGTGAACTTAAACCAACACTTTTCCATTAATCATATAAATTTGACATTATATAGTGAAAATTTCTGATCAAAATTTCTCTATTAACTCTATGACAGCCCACAGGCTTATTGATTCTCTTGTGTGCCTATGTGTGTATTTCAGTCTGTAGCTTCATAAATATTTGTAATTATATGTCATTTATTTATTTTTTATTAATATTTTCTCCTATTTACATATCTAAAAGATTTTATTTATAGAAATATACATGTGTATGAATGACAATTTAACTTTACACAATCTATTACAAATATTTGACAATGCTTTTTTTAAGTTGCTATTTTCCATATTCATATTATTATCTTTTTTATTATAGTGATAAAGGCAATCTAATTTTCTGTGAAAAAAAAAATACGTATATCAAAAATTAATAGAAAAAATTCTAAGAAAATGATTTGCAATTAAAAATATTGTTATTGTAATACTCTGGGGAGTTATTGCTTTTTATCTATTTTTATTTTTATTATTTGCAAACAATAATAAATTATATAACTTGAAACAAAAACAAATATTTCTTTCATTGTAATTTGTCTGTATATATATATATATATATGTAATCATTGCTTACCTCTTTTAAATCATTTTTCACCCCATGCAAGCAAAATATCTGTTGCAAAAAAAGAAAAAAGGAGAAAAAATCAGAAAACAATTTAGAGTAAGATGATAAAAAAAATCAGAGGAAATAAATAAAGATGAGAAAGACAAAAATGGGTGAATTTTTTTAAATCTTTTTTTACGGAAGGTTTTCTTAAAAGAAAAAAGTGCATGTATCAATTAAAAGATAAGAATAAAAAAATGCACATAGGTAAAAAGAGGAAGTATATTAAAAAAAACAAAAGCAAAAAAAAAAAGCAGTAAAACTGTCAAAAGGAATTTATTTTTAGTGATTATACAGAGAATATTTTCAGAGATACTGAGTTTTTATTTATTTTTTATTTTGTATATTTTATTCTTATTTTTGTAAATCCAAAGGATAAAATCAAGGAATGTATTGATAAAGAGTAGGGGGAAACAGATTGATTGAGAGGAGGAGGAGGAAGTGAAGAAGAAGAAGAAGAAGAAGAAGAAGAAGAAGAAGAAGAAAATTAGGAAAGATAGAAGTGGTAAAGAACTGGGATGGAGAAAAAGGAAGGAATAAAGTTATATAAGTGTAAGAGGAGGGGTAAAAAGAAAGTTAAGAGAAAAAAAAGAAAAGAAGCTAACACAATGAAGAAAGAAAAAGAAATGATAATTAGGAAAAAAGCTCAAGAAAAGAAAAAAAATTTAAATTGAAATAAATGAATAAATAAAGAGCTAGATAAAAAGAGAAGAGAATTACGGAGTGAAAAAAAATTGAGTAGTTGTAAATGAGGGGAAGAGAGAGAGGAAAGACGGAAATCTAAAGATGATGTAATTTGTTTTAAGTGGGATAAGTGATGGCTTTTACTTACACACTGGCGATGATTGCTGCCATTATTTTATTTTTTTGTTTTACTTTTTATTAATCTAATTCGATTTTGCTCTGTTTTTTTTCCCTTTTTTGTTTTTAGTTTTTTTTTTGTTTTTTTTGCACAAACAATTTTTTTGGGGCATTGAACAAATTATCTCCCTTTTTTTTGTATTTAATCTTTGGACTTCAAAATTTTTGCATTTTTCTTTTCTTTTGAACAATCTTTCTTTTTTTTTTTTTAAATTCTTTCTTGTATAATTTTTTTTCTTATTTGTTTCTTTTATTTGTTTACTTTTTTCCTCTAACATTTTTTTTCTGATTCTTCTTTATTTTTCTACAATTTCTTTCCCTCTCTCCATTTCACTAATTCTTCTTTTTCTTTATTTTTTACGTTTTTCTTTCTCTATTCAATATTTCTCTTCCTTTTTTTGTTGTTTTTTCCTCTCTTCTATTTCTTATTTTCTTTCTTCCACTTCCCTTGTTCTTTTTTCTATTTTTTTCCCAACAATTTATTTTTATTTTTTTGTTTTTGTTTTTATTTCTTCTTGTAACTTCACCTTCCACCATTTTTGTTTTTGTTTTGTTCATCTGCTTTTCTTCTCTCTCTCCTCCACCCAACTCTCTTCTTTCCAACTTTTATCACCTTCTTTCAACTCTTCTGCTTTTCCAAGATCCTTTTTGTAACAGATAAGATACATATGTAGATATTTAAAACACTTGCAAAATAATAACCATGCCTGCCTGTGTGAGTATTTCTCTAAATAATCATATAATTAAACAATTAATAGCAATAACTTCATCTAAGTCTATCCAAGTGAGATTCTTTACAGCCTCTCTAATAGAGGTTGACACCCTTCTCTTTATTTATATATCATTTTTCACACTCTGACCCTACTCCTCCTCCCTAACTTTCCTTTCTTCTCACCTCATCTCTTAATACTTCTTATAACTCTTTCTACCTCTACCTCTCTCTCTCTCTCTCTCTCTCCTAGACTCATTCCTATACTTATTTTCTTTTCCTACCTGTTTCTAAAATTCAAATACCTTCTCTTTTCTTGCTCTTTCCTTCAACATTTGCCTGCCTCTTGTCACTTTTTTTTCTTTTAAATCTAATCTGGATCTGCTCTGCTACACTCTCACCAGAATCTTCTATCTCATTCTCTACTTCCATTTTTATTCTCTTTCTTTCCTATCATCTTCTCTATGCTCTATTGTTTCCTTCTCCCATTCCAGAAATTCTTCCACTCTTTTCCCAAACAACAAGCAAACAACTCCACCTCTAAAATGACAATCTTGTAATTACCTATGTCACAAATTTCTCTTCAAATTTTCCCCAACTTTCCAGTTTTCCTTCCTATGCTTAAAATCTTCTTCTTCCTTCACCTTTACTACCATTCCCTCACCCTCCACCCTTTGTCAAAATTCACATGAAGCCTCAAGGGGTTGGAAATTGAACCGAACCCCTAATTAAGACAAGTAGGTAATCATTTTTAAAAAAATCTCTTATCTCTCAGAAATGTAAAAGCAAAGCAAAAAGTGAATGATAAATAAGGTTTTCATTTTGTATTTTCTTTTAACATTGATTCAGTTATTTGATTTTCATCGTTATTTTTGTTTTGTTGTTGTTGGGTTTTTTTTGGCGGAGGAGGGAGCAGTTGTTTTCTTTATTTTCTTTTTTAAAATATATTTTGGCCTTTCTTTAAGAATTAAAGATTTATAATTGTCGAACAATTACTACTTGTCTGAACGAATAAGTGGCCACTTTCTTGATTGTTTAATGGCGTTCACTATCTCATATTTTTATAAGTGTTTTATGTCAGGTATTGCGTTCCAACACTCACACACACTAAATATATATATGTATACATATATATCAAGAGAGAGTATATACAAAGGATGTCTGAAAGCATTAACATATATCAGAAAATTTCTCTGAAATTCTAAAAGAGCCTGTGTATTTGTACTATCAGGCTATTATGTGTGTGTGTTAGTATCTGTCTATCTATCTATCTATTTAACCCAGCCTCATCCGGCTATCTATCTAACTAAGCCAGTCACATCTATCTATCTATCATAACCAGTTTCTACCTATCAAAGCCAGTCTCATCTATCTATCATTATTCTTATCATTATCAGCATTAAGTTTTGCACACCTGTTTTAACTGATTGTTTTTGTTGTTTTGTTTTACTGAAATCTTAGTGACAGCAAGTCTCCTTAGGTCTCCAGGACTTGTCTAAGTATTCTTGCTCATCTTAACAGTATTTTACCAGATGATGTCAATTCTTCCTCTAATCCTGTTTCCCCAGTCTCTTTTACAGGCCTTTAAAGACTATTCTAACAACAAGTAGTAGTAGTTGAACTAGTAGTAGTAGTAGTATAATCATCATATTGGCTCAATAATGTTTTTGTATTGAGCACTATTTCATCTGCAAATGTTACTATTGTTGTTTTAGTTTAGTTTATTTGTTTAATGGCATATCAACCTTTGTAGGTTATTTAATGCCAAATCCTTCTTTCTAGAAGAACAGCAGTGGTACTATTTAACCCATAGCTGGGAGGTTCATACCTTTCCCAAAAGTATTTGTTTGAAAGTGAATGTAATAATGTGACTGGAGTTTGAACTCACATACTACGATTCCACAGTTCATCACTTTAACCATTACACTATGCAGACACCCCCTTATTGCTTTAGATTTTAAATGAGTGGTAATTGTTTTTAAAGTAAGGGGTGTATGTGTGTATAAAATGCAATATAACAACTTAAAGGATGATGCTGATCTTGACCAGGGTTCAGTATGTGTATGCAATCTGATTACTATTGATACACCCTGTAGTATGTGTATACATACACTATACTAATGTACAGTTAACTCCCTTGGATTTTTGATAGAGAACACTTCCAGCCTGAAAGAGGGCACTGGAAAAACCTCAGTAGAAATAAGGACATAGTCGAGTTAACACACATGTTGCTGTTATCTATTTATCCATGCCTGAAAATTTTCTCTTTTTCTTATAGATCCAAGTCCCAACTCAACTCCAGTAGGCCTTATCTCACCTTCATCTTTGAATATAACACACCCTTGATTTTAGAACTTGTGCATATATTGATCTATATGTTGGACTATTTACTGGAATCCAGTTATATTTCCTCTACATTTAATTTTCAGTATACTTTAAATATATTAAGGGTGTTGCAATTTTATTTTAGATAGATAGATAGATAATATATTTATAAATGAAGTGTGCTCAATATCAGTGATAGGGCATATGTAGGTCTTGGTAAGAATAATGTGGACAAAGTCAATGGTGCTTATTAACTATTTCTCACCTATGAGATCATCAGAGCAATCTTGATCACATAGGCAAGAAACTGACAGTTACCAAGTACTGCTGACTGTGTCTATATATATATATATACACACAATGAGAAAGATCGACATATATTATACAAAGTTTGTAATGCATTTCTGTAATGTACTCTCAGCCATTTTAAATATCTCAAGAACTGATTCTGAAGCCTTGGTGTAAGTTGGTAACTGATTTGAGGAGTAACTGTGTATTTGAGAAGAGACTCTCTTCTAGGGTTACTCAGTCAGCAATGAAACATTACTGAGTAAGCTTGTGTACTTTGTGGCTATCTAATTCACAAGGATCAAAAAGCAGATTAGCAAATATTGTGCAGAGTATGTTTGGTGATAAATTATGCCATCCAGGTCTTTCAAAATCCAGATTTGGTACCTTGTGAATTCCAACTTTCTCCAAACAAAAACTGCTGGTAAAATGTCATATATTGGATAAAGAAAAATGCAACAATACAGCTGATGTTATGTTTTGACCTTTTGACCCGGCCAAAAATGCCATTCAAGGTGATGCACCGGAAGGAAGTGAGACATTCTAATGGCAGTTATGAGAGGAAATCGTGTGGGTGGAAATTGGATGATGAAATAAATGGGACGAGCTAAAAAAAATTCCCATGGTACACTACAGAGTGATGCACTGGAAGACAGTGACCTCTGAACTGCATGACAGTTATTTCCGCTTGATGACGATTAAACATTTGAGTGGGTGTTGAATAATTATATAACTCAGTTGAGTTCGACGAGCCAGTTGAATTGAGTTCCAGTTCCAGGGGGCCAGTGGAGTTGCCAGGAGAGTTCCAGCCAGTTGGAGACGGTATGTGGTAAGGAAAGCCACATCAGGCCTTGAGGCCTTGAGGCCCTGATGAGTTGGGGTCCAGAGAAGATGCTGATAAGATGCAATAAAGAAAGCCAGCATCCAGCAGAGTGGTCCCTAGGCCTCCAGTTGAGCAGCCCTAGAGAACAAGAAAGACACAACGTGACGGTCATAACAGTGGGGTCAAAATATTGAAGTTTCTGTTCGGTCTCCACCTCCCTCTCACAGTAAAACCCCACACAACCTTTTCGAACCCTTGCAATAAAGTGAGATATAAATATTGTTAAAGAAGTCTTCCTGCGTGTTCTTCCTGCGTCTGTCTTTATTATTGTGTCATTATGATGCTGCATGAACATGTATATGTGTATATAAACATATTTATTATGTGAGTATATAACACTGATAGCAATTCCAAAATAGAAATTTTCCGAATGTCTTGAAAAGTGAAAGGAATATATGAATAAGTTTTTATGCATTTATCTGATGCTTCCGTCACTGGTAGGATGTAACTGAAGGACAATTTTTAAGTGGGGCACAATTAGTTTTTGATTCATTCTTTTTCTTGTAGACCATTTGCCATATGAACTTTTTTATTTAAAACAAAGTTCATAGGACTAAACTTATTAAGGGACAATAATGAATTATGTTTGTCTATGAATATATTGACAACTATCAAATAAGTTTCAGCTTAGCAAATGAACTACACAGGTGACTCATTAATCATGGTGAAAATTTATTTACAACCAACTGAACTTTTTAGTTTGGTTGGGTGTGATGTCATATCAACCATTGTAGGTTATTTAATACCAAATCTACTTTATAGATACTCTAAATATATATGATTTGTAAACACATTTTGTTGATAACATTTTTAAATGACCCTGAGCTCATAATTTTTTGCATACAGTTAAATGGTTTCAAGTCTTGCCATGTATCACCAACAATTCAATTAGTCATTTGTTTGCACATAGTTAAAATGTCAAAGAGTTCTATTTGACTCATAAATAGGAACCTATCAGGAGCTACCACGTTGGGTCAGAGAAGACCTGAGAGTAATGGCAATGAAGAGGTACTCCACATTCCCCAAAGCTCCAGGATTGGAACCTCACCATTAGGTTGTTTAGTGTCATATCCAGGATACTCGTTATAGAGATGCAGTCAGTGTATTCTACTGCTCCAGCTGACTGGGCCACTGAATTTTTAAAGCTGATAACAGAAGAATGGTGCACCACTGAGCAACAGATATTCTAAACAATACTGTTCAGATTTGAATTCAGTCTTAACATTTTTTAGACTAGTTGGCCAACCATAGCTAGAGAACCCAACTTGGCTTACTATTTTACCCATAGCTGGCATGATAAGAAATCAAGCAGAACTTGAATTTGTCTTGCAAAGTTCATTTTCTTTGGTGATAATCATTACTTTATTCATGATGTGCTTGTGGTATAATGTTTATTGTAATAAAACATGGCAACACAAGTTTGACATATAGCAGCACAATACTTGTATATGAGAATGAATACATAATTTTCAGACTTTCTATATTATTGTCTTTCAGACCCTATCCTGACACTTGACAACTTCATGCTAGAAAAATCCACAAGAATAACTTGAAAAGACCTATATAAAATTAGTCATTATAAAAAATACCAACTAAGCTAGCAAAGGCTTTCTTTAGAATTCAATAAGTTAGATAGAGACTGAATTTTAATATTTTTCAGATTATACTGAAATTCCTGATTCTAATATCTAGCAGTTTGTGCTGATGAAGGACACAGAAGTATCCAAAAATTATTTATGCATTCTCATATGCATATATTATGCTACTATATACCAACTAGCCTAAAGACATTGTATATTTTTTTTTAATATTGAGTGTGTGTTTGTATATATATATATATATATATATATACACATACATACACAATAAGATTGGGCTTGATTTCAGATGTGGGACGTCTGGAGTCAAGCCCAAGCTTATTGTGTACGTATGTGTGCATGTGCATGTATATATATATGTATGTGTACATGTATGAGTGTATGATTATTTATATGTATATGTGTGTCAGTATGTAGAAATTCCCTGGCTGGTGTTTGGGGGGGCATTTAAACCATTAGGAGTGATGGGCCCTTGAGTTACTGGTGTGACATCCATCTAGGAGACGGAACCTCTGATCTAAAACCTGCAATCCACGCATTTACCAATCATCTTGCTTTTGCTTGTCATTGGGTTATATTTGCAAGGATTCAGTGAGTGGTATTGGTGTGGTACAAACTTATACCACTTAAGTCCATCGAAGTACAGATATCTCAATGGTTCTAGATCATTCTTATCTAGCCACTTCCCAAAGACCTGTTTTCGGGCCCACAGACGTGGTTTGGGTGCCACTGATGATTCACCCAGCAACTGTAGTGAGGGTGGTGATGAGCATTGGGATGGCTGTTGTCGGTTAAGTTTGGTTTGGTTTCTTTGTTTAATGGCATATCAACCTTTGTAGGTTATTTAATGCCAAAGCTATTCTCCTAGAAGAACAGTAGTGGTACTATTTAACCCATAGCTGGGAGGATAAGGGGGTTCATACCTTTCCCAAGGGTATTTGCTTGAAAGTGAACGTAATAACGAGACTGGAGTACGAACTCCGTCTGTTAAGACGAAGCAATTGCCATATATATATATATATATATATATATATATATATATGTGTGTGTGTGTGTGTGTGTGTGTGTGTGTGTGTGTGTGTGTGTGTGTGCTTGTATGCGAAAAAAATAAAGGTATTCTGATTATGACAATAAACTGTATCTGGTTTTGAAGCTCTTTAAAGTGGACAGTACTCTTTTGTTGTGATTACTTTCAAGTCCAATCTAAGTAGTAGTACCATTTAGGGTCACATCTATGCATCAAATAGATCCATTTAGATATTTTTAGCATGGAATAGGAATACTTAAAATCATATAACTGTACAAATAAATTATTATAGACAAATAAATAAAGGGAGAAAAAATTTTAAATATAAAGACATGATTATAATTAAATATTTACAAATTAATCAAATTTCATCATGAAATAACCCATATGGAGTTGATATGCCATTAAACAAATAAACTAACCAAAATTGTAAAGTTTTGTGAACATTCTAAATCAGAAACTTCTAAAATTTGTTGGAAACTCTCCATTATGTGAAATCAAATTAAAGTGACAGCTTTACAAAAGTTTTATCATTCAAATTTTGACCAATTAGAAAGAATTCTGTACAGAAAAAAATATTTTTAAACCAATCAATTTTTCTGTACCTAGCTTCTTCTAGAATTTGCTACCAAAAAAAACAAATTTTAAACTCAAGTGATTGGTCAGCTTTAAAAGCTGTTTTTGACTGATCTTTTCATCTAAGTTTCATTAATGCGCACAAAGAAAACAATGCATCCTACTGATCTACATGTGAAACCAAGTCAGATTGTTAGAACAGCTTCAACTTCAGAATTGTTAAATCATTTTATTATAGATAGAAAAAAATAGGTAAAAAATTTGCTTATTTACTTAGCCTCCTGGTTAAAGGCAAGTTGAATGGGTGGTGCAAAAGATAGCTTAGCTCCAGTGGGTTTCTTCTTTACTGGATGCCTCAGGCATTGACCCTGAATCTAGAGCATTTTAGTACAATGAATCTAAACTAAAAAATTTCCCTGGTCACAGAATACTAGGAATCTTACTATATATAAGTATGTATATAAACCAGACATATGAGGTGCATACGATAAGTTTCCAGACTTTTTCATATGGGCACTTTTATTGATAGTACACACATGAAACTCTAGTCCCCTTTGAAGTAATCTCCACCGGCTGCAATGCACTTGTTGTACCATTCCAACAACTTCTGGAAGGACCCATGGACGTCCTCTTGTGTGAGCGTGTCAATGACCTCCATCACAGCCTCTTTCATCTCCTCAATTGCCTCATAACGACAGCCTCTGAGCTTAGAGAATAACCAAAAGTCACGGGGAGCAAGGTCTGGACTATAGGGAGGCTGAGGAACTGTCTTAATGGCCATCTTGGTCAAATAGTCTGTGACAAGGATGGAGTTATGGACTGGTGCATTGTCCTGGTGGAAATGCCACTGACCCGATTTGAAGAGTGCTGGCCTCTTTCAACGGAATCTCTTCCTGAACTCCCTTAAAACCTCAACATAGTAACCCTAACCCTAACCCTTTGGCCAATCATCTCTGGTGTATTGACTTCCTTACTCCTCCTACACCTCCCATCATCCCTCACAGACTCCCTGCCTTCCTTGAATCTCTTATGCCACTCAAAAACTGATGCTCGATTCATGCAAGATGGTTGAAAAGCAGTCTGAAGCATTCCATACGTTTCTGTGGCATTTTTTCCAAGTTTAAAACAGAATTTTATTGCATATCGTTCTTCTAAAGTGTCAGATTGCATTTTTGAAAGTCACCAGCTGTGACAATCAAGCTTTAATAGTATTCCAATTGCTGCTGTAGCTGTTCATTTGAACCTGAAATCATAAAAATTGGTCAGTCATCTCATAAGATGTATAGCAATAACATAGTGAATTTTCAAGAGTCTACGACAATTTTAAATGCCTATACGAAAAAAAGTCGGGAAACTTATCGTATGCACCTCGTACATGTATGTATGTAACAAAATATTTTGTATAAAGTTAAGTCAACTTATATAGATAAATAAATGGGTTGCTTGTATGGTATAATGGTTACTGAGCTAGGCAAGCATATCCATTGTCAGTGAATTTGATTCTCACTGGGTGTCCTGTACTTCTAGCTAACTTTAGTAAACGACAAATAATATAAATAGCTTGTCCATACCAGTGTGTGATATGCATATATATATATATATATATATATATATATATAGAGAGAGAGAGAGAGAGAGAGAGAGAGAATGCCTGTGCAGTAAATCAAAACTGAAACCAAAATAAAACAAATGTGAATGGAGCCCCCCTCCATCCGTTTTTTCCCTCTATTGCTCTTGTGTAAGCCATGGGGATAGCTGTAAAGTGATGCATGATATTAAAAAGAAAAAACAAAAATAGTCACTGGCAAATGCAGCATAAATAAAATCAACTAAAGGTAATAGTCTTTTTTTAAAATGAAAAGATGATGAAAACGCAAATAAAATTCTAAAATAAGGAGAGAAAAAGAAGTGAGGAAACAATGAAAATATTGCAATACATGCTTAAGAAAAAGAAATAGAAACTTATGGAAAATGAAAACAAAAACTTTTTTTTAAAAATTGCGAGAAACGTAAAAAACTGGAGGTGTATATTTCTTTTTTTTTTTCTTTAATTTTTCAATGTTAAAAATTTTTTGTATATTTTTTCTTTTCTTTCTTTTCTTTTTTTTTTTTTTTTCTTTTTTGTTATTGTCCTTTCGAAGTTGTTTGTTTAAGAGAATGAAATGCATTTTTTTCATCACTTGTCACGTGCCACATAGAAATGATGGAAGATACAAATGGTACTTGATTACAAATGTTCTAAGTAATCAAAATTTTATTTCCAACACCAAACCCCCACCCGACCAAAAAATTAGATTACTGATTCCATCTTATCTTGTTTTCATGGTTAGCAAATTACCAGTGTTAGCGATTGGATTCTCACTAGATACCATTATACCTACGATCTTGTGCTAAACAAAGTTAAGTTTAGTAAATACCTTTCCCCACTTTAAAAAAAAAATCTTTTTCATTTATTTTTCCCTTTTTTTCTTCCCTTAGGTTTTTTTTTTTTTCTCTCAGGTTATTTTTTCTTTTTTGTTATTTTTCTTTCGTTTTCTTTTCCAGTTCTTTGCACAATTTTTATTAATTTTTGTTTTATTTTTCTTTATTATTGCACGTTTTCAAAATCTATTATTTAATTTTCTTCCATTAGATATTTTTTCTCAGGTAATCCTTTTCTTTTCTTTCCTCTTTTTTCTTTTCTTTCTCCTTTTTGCTTTTCATTTTTTCTTTTTCTTTTCTTTCTCTTTTCTTCTTCTTTTCTGTCTCCTTTTTCCTTTGATTTTTTTTCTTTTTCTTTTCTTTCTCCTTTTTCTTTTGATTTTTTCTTTTTCTTTTCTTTCTCCTTTTTCTTTTGATTTTTTCTTTTTCTTTTCTTTCTCTTTTGATTTTTTTCCTCTCTCATTTCCCTAGCACACTATTTTTTTCATTAATTTTGATTTTATTTTTCGTTATTTTTTTTTCTTTCGTTGTTTTCGCTTTTCTATTTTTAAAATATTTAAAAATTTGGCCAGGGGCGGAGTAAAATCCTCAGAGCTCTAAGGTAAACATTTATGATTAGTTTTGATGTTAGTAAAATATACATCGTCTTAATCAGTGGATTTATGATGAACTTTAAATTCAATCTGTTGTTAAGATTTATCCGTAAAATATGTTAGAAAGGCAAATGTGATGTTAGTTTCTAGTTTGTAAGTAAAATCTACAGTAGGTTCAATTTTATTTAGTTCATCAGTAATTTTTATTAGGTCATTATTTTGTAGATAAGTAAGTAATATCTCATCCGTATAACGGAAACAGAATCTTGGGGTATTATAAATTTAAAGAGACCAAATTCCAGAAATAGGCTTGCAAGGACCCCACTAGGAAGCGAACCCAAAAGTAAACCAAATTTTTGTTTATAGAAAATACCATTCTATGAAAAAAAAGCCATGTTTAATGCATCATGTGTATATTTCAATTACCTTGTCTACAGGTAAAGGTAATGTAATATTGGTTTTCTTGAGGCGATTCTCTTAATATTTAATTCTTTTATTTACAGGAATATTGATGCATAATAATTTTATGCTAAGACTGGCTGAAGATTTATTTATGTTCATATTATTTATTTTGTCGAGTAGATCACTGGAATTTTTTTTATGTGCGAATTGTTAATTGTATCTAAGAGAGGGGGTTAATATTTCGGCTAAAGATTTTGCAATGTTATGAGAGCAGTTCCAATCCCAAAAATAATTAGTCTCAAAGGAATTCTAGGTTTGTGAGTTTTAGGAAGTCAATAAATTTCAGGAATTATAGGATGGTAGGTTATCAATTAATGAAGATCAAAATTTGCTTTCTTTTCTGATTAATTTTTTTATAAGATTTATTGAAAACAACTATATTTTTAGTTATAGTTTGTGTAATTTGTTCATATATGATTTTGACTTCAAATAATTCCATTAATTTGTTATTGTAATGTGTAGAGTCCATAATGACAACACCTCCAAATTCATCAGAAAGTGATGATAATGTTGTAAAATTCCTGGGCAAACCTTACAATGCAGCTACGTGTCTTCTTGGTAAAGGATAGTCATTTGTACCAATATTAGTGGTTTCAATGATTAGAATAAAGAAGAAAAAAGATAGAGAAAGGAAAATTAGAAAGAGATATACATTTTTGAGCAAATACATTATGCTTTTAAAATAAATTTTCAAACTATAATTACTTCATATAGGTTTGAAATAGAAGGTTAAAAGTTTTCTCATTTTTTTTTTGTTTGTTTGTTTTTTTTTTTTTGGTTTCATTTTAAAATTAGACATAATTCAGAAGATACATCATCACATATTAACTACCCTGACGATGGTTTAATATAAAAACCAAAACATTTAACATTGGCAAATAATTCAAATATAAATAAGATCATCTTCTGAATACCTTGTGTTTTCATGTTTTTATATTTACATATTGTCGGATTTATTTCTATTTTTCCTTGATATGTGTGTGTGTGTGTGTGTGTGTGTGTGTGTGTGTGTGTGTGTGTGTGTGTGTGTGTGTGAAAGGTATATATTATGAAATAAAAACAAAAAATAATAAAGATTTAAAATAATGTAATTGTTTTTTAATTTTCTAAACTACACACATAGATATTTTTGAAAAAAAAATTTAAACTTCTTAATAAAAGTAAAAGGTTTTTAAAAATTTATTCTTTAAAAATCTATTGCAAAGACATCCTTTTAAAAAAAAAGATTTTCAAATACAATTTATGTCATTATATTTTGAAACAGAATATTATTAATGATAATAGAATGCTATAGATTTTTTTCATTTGAAAAATGATTTTCAGATAAAGCATTCTAACATTGGCCTGAAGATGGTTTAACAAAAAAAACAAAACATTAAATTTTAGATAATTAACTTATATGAAAAAAAAATACATCCTCTGAATATTTTGTTTATATATATATATATATATATATATATATATATATATTAGAGTGAATCAAAATTTTTGAAATATTTTGGAATGCGCTAGTTTGCAATGTTCGTATCATGGGACAAAAGCCATTCAAATCTTGGTAGGTACTTATAGTGGTTGTTACCATCATGGTAGTTAATGTGCTGACGTGTGTATTGCTTCCCTGCAATGTGATTTGAAATGCGTGTTGTTTATTTTAATAAGTTATACTTTACGAGTTCAAACTGGTCCATAACGCAGAAGAAACCAAAGACATTTGTTGTGTGAAAGGTGAAAGTGCAATTGATCCCAATACAGAAACCAAATGTTTCAAGATATTTATCTCTCTCTCTCTCTCTCTATATATATATATATATATATATATATATATATATATACAACCGGCTCATTAGCCTAGTGGGTAGAGTGTCCGCTAATGGCCCGGAAGCCTAGATTCTATCCCAGGTCGCGTCATACCAAAGACTTTAAAAATGGTACTTGTTATCTTCTTGCTTAACACTCAGCAATATAAGGTACGTATCAAGGGTAAAGTGGAGCAATCCAGGGAAAGGAGTATTGCCCATCTATGTAGTAACTATTGAAAAGGGAGACTTCAGGTTGCCAACTTATACATGCACATTTGTATATATATATATATACACACACATAAACATATATAAATATATATATATGCACACATACACATATATAAATATATATATACACACACACATGCAAACATATATGTATATATATATATATATATGTATATACTTACACACATGTGTATATATATATATATATATATATATACACACACACACACTCAAATATTTATACATATGTCTATATCTTTATATGGTCATATATATATACACACACACACATACAAACATATATATATATATATATATATATATACATACACACTCAATTATATATACATATATCTATATCTTTATATGCATGCATATATATATATATATATATATATGTATATATACAACTGTATGTACACTGGCTCATTGTTCTAGTGGTAGGGTGTTTGCTAATGGCCCGGGAGACTGGGTTTTAATCCCAGGTTAAGTCATACAAATTACCAAAAAAATGGTACTTGTTTAACACTCAGCATTATAAGGTATGGATCAAGGGTGAAGTGTGCCATCCAGGGAAAGGAGTAGCGCTCTCCCATTCATCTCAGTGTTGTAGCCAATGAAAAGGGAGCCTTCAGGTTACCCTCGACTACAGTCTCCAACTTTACTTTACATACAACAGTGTATCAGTAAATCCTTAGCCTGACACACATTTGATGGCTGAATTTTGATCTAAAACTTTCTCTACATCTGATTCATTTTTTTGCTGGTTTGATTTATTTCATTAACATTCAACACATTGATAAGTAAAGATAATTAATTGAAAAGAAATATTTGTTGAGAAATAGTTATAGGAATACTGAAAAGCAAATGGATAATTAATACTGAAAGAAAAGTAACATGATTTTTCTTCATGTTTCACTGTTTAATTTTATACAAAGCCTTAAAATAAGATAACTCAGTTTGAATTCATCAAAATTTTCAGATATTGTTGAATTTTACTTCTTTGTACAAAAAAAGAAAAGAAAAAAATCTCCTTAAAAATGGCTTGAGAATATTGAACAGTTTGTAAGTACATATACTGTTATTTACTTTTACTTATCTTTTATGTACTTCTTGTAAATGGGTCTGAATTTCTTAAGATAAGTAACAAAAAATAAATGCAAATTTATTTAGTCATTATGCAAATTAAGAGACACACAGACATCATCAAAGTTCAAACAAACAAACTGTTCTTGTACCTAGAAAATTATATGAATTTAAAGATAAATATTCAAATTCATTTTCTAATTGGACTTTAAAAAATATTTTTTGAACTTTTCTGATGATTGTGGAAATTGTCCAAGTGGGAAAGGTAGGCGATAAAAATAACTGTGAAATATGTTATAGGTATTATATATAGACAAATGTTTCGAAACCTACAATACATTTTATATAGACATCCATGGCATAATGGTTATTATCATAGAAAATGAACTCAATAATCCAAGTTCAAATCCTGGATGAAGCTGTTTGAATTTCACTTCTCACTAATGCTCTCAGGAAAGGCAAGAATCCATCTCTTCTCTACCCAGCTGGACTCTTTGGCCAAGGTAAGGCAACCAATCCAGGAGAAGAAAATACTCTGGACTAAAAACCTGAGGAGTTCAGATCAGAGAATCTTTGACAACCAAAAAGAATGGCTTGTACTATCCAAGTTTTCATCACGATAAGCAAATCACCTGTGTAGTTCATTTGATAAACTTTGGATTAGTTAATGGCAATCATCAAATACAATAGACAAACATTTCATGTAAAGATGAAAATAAAGTTGATGCAGAATACTCCCCCAACAACAACAACCAGTGTCCTGGATATGACACTAAACAATTTGATGGTGAGGTTCCAGAAATATTGCAGCTCGGGTGAATGTGGAGTACCCCTTCATAGCCATCAATCCCAGGTCCACTCTGACCTGGAGTGGTAGAACCTGATAGGGCCCTATCTATGGGTAAAATAGAACTAAACTGGAAATAAAACTGTTTTTGACAATTAAACTGTGTACTCATGCTAAACTGAATTGCTTGAAATAGAAATGTTTTGACATTTAAACTGTGTACTTATGCTAAACTGAATTGTTTGAAATGGAACTGTTTTTGTATGTCAAACTGATTTGTTTCAAATGGAAGTGTTTTTGACATTGAAACTGAATTGTTTGAAATAAAACTGTTCTGACATTTAACTGTGTGCAAACAAAAACTACACTCATACTAAACTGAATTGTTTGAATTAGAACTGTTTGACAATCAATGGGTTAAATAGAACTAACTTATGCTAAATTAAATTGTTTGAAATGGAACTGTTTTTGACATTGGAACTGTACTTACTCTAAACTGTATTGTTTAATATAGAACTGTTTTGACATTCAACTGAGTGTAAACAAAATCTGTACTTATACTTAGCTGAATTAGAACAAACTGAATAGCTTGAAATAGAAATGTTTTTGACAATTAAACAGTGTACTCATGCTAAACTGAATTGTTTAAAATAGAACTGATTATTTGCATAAAAATGGATTTGACATTAAATAACCTACAAAGGTTGATATGCCATAAACCACAAAGAACCAATCAACAAAAATAACTTTGAAAGACATGCTTGTTAGTAAACAATATTTGATAAGCAATAATATGGTAATCAAGAAGGGAAAATTTAAACCCAAGATTATGTGACACAGGGATGCACTATTTTTCAGTTATCAGCTCATCCAAAAAGTGTTGCTTGTTCTACACAAGCCTTCATCTCATAAGTCGGTCAGTTTAGTTTATGGTTATCATTGAATCAATGGACTAATATTATTCATTATCACCCATAGAAAAATACACTTCATATGATTTTTTAAATAAAAACTTAGTTTTCTTCTCAAGAAAGAATACCAGGATTTAATCATTTTGATTAGAACATTAGACAGTCAAAATGGAAATTATTAGGTATTATTCATTACCAAACTTTACAGCACTGAAACTTTATAACCGAAAATATGAATATGTAGCAGTCTAAAAATAAGTACACCCTTTGTTTATGAAATTTTATTTTTGGTTACTGAGGTATGGGAATTTTATTTTTTATCATAGATTTTCTATGCTGTAGAGTTTGGTGATAAATAATACAAATGATCACCATTTTGATTGTATAATGTTCTATTAAAAATGATAAAATCCTGGAACCGTTGGTCAAGAAGAAAATTTAATCTTTATTAAAAATTATTGGGTGCATGTGTATTTTTTTACTAATTATATATATCAAGTAGCATACTATATAGAAACACGAAAGTAAAAGTCCGCTCTCTGGATGGAGATGGAGACACAGACGACTTCGACATTGTAGCAGGTGTGCTGCAAGGCAACACATTAGCCCCATACCCCTTTATCATCTGTCTAGACTATACGGTTAGAATGTCTATTGATAAAATGAAAGACAACGGTTTCAAGCTGACAAAAGAAAGAAGTAGAATATACTCCTCAAAAAAAATTACAGATGTGGACTACGCTAATGACGTAGCACTTATGGCAAATACACCCACCTAAGTCAAAACGCTGCTACATAGTCTGGAATGAGCAGCTGCAGGCATAGGCCTCCATGTCAATGCAGACAAGATGGAATACATGTGCTTTAATCAAAGAGGCGGCATCTCCACACTAAATGGTAATTCTCTGAAACTAGTAGGCAAGTTCAGCTACCTAGGAAGTAGTGTCTCATCAACCGAGACAGACATCAGCACGTGACAAACAAAGGCATGGACAGCTATTGATAGGCTATTGGTCATATGGAAGTCAGACCTGACCGATAAAATGAAATAGTTTTTTCCAAGCAGCGGTTGCATTGATACAGCTGTATGGATGCACTACATGGACGCTAACTAAATGTATGGAGGAAAAGCTTAACGGCTACTACACAAGAATGCTGCGAGCAATATTGAACAAGTCCTGGAGGCAGCACTCCACAAAGCAACAGCTGTATGGCCACTTCCCACCCATCATGAAAACTATCCAAGGTAGATGAACCAGACTTGTGGGACACTGCTAGAGAAGTAGAGACAAACTCATAAGTGACATACTCCTGTGGACCCCTTCACATGGACGAGCAAAGGATGATCTGCAAGAACCTACATACAACAGCCCTGTGCTGATACAGGACGTAGCCTTGAAAACCTACCAGAAGCGATGGATGATAGAGAAGGGTGGTAGGAAAGGGTCAGGGAGATCCACACTGGTGGTGTGATATGATGATGATATATAAAGTGATGCTTTATTCAAGGATAATACCTGTCAAAAATGATAGGATAATAATTAGCTCTTTTGCCTAGGATGAGATTATCTCAGCCTTCTATCAAGAATCAGGATGTTGCTTCTCAGTCTTTTGCCTAGAATCAGAGTGAATTATCTGCACACTATATATAAGATCTAAGATCTAAATGTCACAGACTGGCCCACAGTTTAGTGTCAGAGTATAGAACTGGTATCCTCTGACCAAGATCAGTGTCATTGACTGGTCCATTGTTTAGGCTTTGAGTGAACTATCTGTATCTTCTTTCCAAGATTAAAGTGTCTCTGCGTGGTTCACTATCTAGTGTTAGATTGTTGAATCTGTAAACTCTAACATCATAGTGTCATCTCCTTGCTTATTGAACAGTTCTAAAAAGAGTCACAAAAGATAGCAAGTAGGATAACATATGGTTTGGTTTGGTTTTATGGCATATCAACCATTGCCGGTTATTTAATGCCAAATCCTTTTTATACATATATATTAAATATATATGATTTGTAAACACATTTCATTGACAACATTTTTAAGTGAGCCTGAACTGATATTTTTTACACACACTTAAATGGTTTCAAGCATTGCTATCTAATATGAATAATTCTATTTACTATAAATCATTTGTTTGAACACAGTTGAATGGTTTCAAGTATTGCTATGTAACAGTAACAAATTAGCATCAGTCATTTGTTTGCACATATTTAAATTGATATACATGTTATGTATGAGATTAGTTTGTTGGTAATTTCATTTTTTAAATGAGTTACAACTAATTTGTTTGCACGCAAGTGTTGCTCTTGTTTCTACACAGTTGAATGGTTTCATTTATTGCTATCTAATACTTATAACATATAGCATAACTTATAGCATAAGTCATTTGTTTGCACTCAGTTCAAATGTCAAACAGTTCTATTTGACCTATAGATAGGACCATATCAAGTGCTACAACACCAGGTCAGAGTGGACATGGAATCAATGGCAATGAAAGGGTACTCCTCATTCCTCAAAGCTCCAGTACTACTAGAGCCTCATTATCAGATTGTGTAGTGTCATATCCAGGACACTTGTTGGGGAGTCTTACCCCACTGCAGACATGCAGTTGGTATATTCTACAGCCCCAGCCAACTGAGCTGAGAATAACTTATAAAGAAACCAACTGACTGTAAGTGCTGAGATGAATTTTTGATAGATTTTGAGAGAGATAGTTCTTATAAAAATCAGTTACTGAGTGTGAGTGAAAATAGTTACCAAAATCAATGATTCTTACTACAAAAGTGATATATATATATATATATATATATATATATATACAACACAAGTATCTAAATTATGATATACATAAAATCAAACTATGCTATAAAAAAGTTTACACAAGTTTAGATTTTACATCAGGTTTATATTCCAGTTATTATTTGTTTAATTCTATATTTTAAGGCCAAAAAAAAAGAGGTTTATTATCCTATGAAACAGTCAAGATCTTGAACATCTAGTATTTTGTGATTTTAGTCACATTCAACTCACTCTTAAATCACAATGGTTGATGCCAAATTTAACAAGCAGCACCCCTCTCCTCTGAATTGACAAATTGAAGGTGAATGCCTTAATTCATTAGTAAATACTTGTGTAAGATTAAAAAAATGAAAAGGGCAATCAGTACAGTTGTTTTATGTCATAGGAACATTTACTCTTTTTTTTATATAGTAATATGGATGATATTTGGGTAGAGGCAAATGTTCCTTCACTTTGTGGTCCAAAATAAAGTCTGTCTCATCAAAATAAAATGAGCAGAAACCTAAGTATCAATTTATAAAGATGGTGTAAAAAGAGAAAAGTGGATCTAATCATAGAGATGATAAAAATCATCACAAACCAATAGAAGAGGAAGAGAAGTAAAGAATGTAGAAAAGATGAAACCAAAATAAATGAAAGACAAGAATAAATGGAGAGAAAGAATTCATTGAAAAAAGAGGCAAAAGAGAATGACAAAGAGATAAAGAAATATGAAAAAGCGGTGAAAAATAATAAGAAAGATATGAGGGAAAATGAAAAATAGGCAAAGATAGAAATGAAAAAAATGAACAATGAAAAAAAAGCCAAGAAAAATGAAGAATGAAAAAGAGGCAAAGGAGAAGGAAAAAGAGGCAAAGAAAAGTGAAAAAATAGTGTAGGAAAAAGAAAAAGAGTTGAAGAAAGGTGAAAAAGTAGTAAAGGAGAAGGAAAAAGAGAAGAAAGGTGAAAAAGGCAAAGGAGAAGGAAAAAGAGGTAAAGGAGAAGGAAAAAGAGGTGAAGAAAAGAGAAAAAGAGGTGAAGAAAAGAGAAAAAGTGGTAAAGGAGAAGGAAAAAGAGGTGAAGAAAATTGAAAAAGTAGTGAAGGAGAATGAAAAAGAGGCAAAAGAGAAGGAAAAAGTAGTGAAGAAAAGTGAAAAAGTAGTGAAGGAGAATGAAAAAGAGGCAAAAGAGAAGGAAAAAGTAGTGAAGAAAAGTGAAAAAGTAGTGAAGGAGAATGAAAAAGAGGCAAAAAAGAAGGAAAAAGAGGTGAAGAAAAGTGAAAAAGTAGTGAAAGAGAAAGAAAAAGAGCCAAAAGAGAAAGAAAAAGAGGTGAAGAAAAGTGAAAAAGAGGCAAAGGAGAAGGAAAAAGAGGTGAAGAAAAGTGAAAAAGTAGTATAGGAGAAAGAAAAAGAGGCAAAGGAAAATGAAAAAGAGGTGAAGAAAAGTGAAAAAGAGGTGAAGAAAAGTGAAAAAGTAGTGAAGGCGAAGGGAAAAAAGAAAAGGATAAAGAAGCAGACATAAAGAGAATGTAAAAAAAGATTACATAAGAGAAAGATTAAATAAAGGAAGGAAAAAAAACAACCTTAAAAAAAGAGATTGATGATATAGTACTGAAAAAAAAAATCAGTATACAAAAAAAATTACAAAAGTGGAAGATAAATGAAGTATTTTAAAAGCAAGTGAGTAAAAAAATATACAAAATAATGAAAAGGAGGAAGAGGAAAAAAGCAACAAAAAAATGACCTTCTCTGTCAACTAAAAAAAAGGTAAATGTTATTTTTATAGCAAAGAAAAAAAAATCCCTCAGCATGATATAATAAAGACCTATGAAACAGACAAATAAAAAAAAATACATTTCCTTCATTATATTTGTATTTTTATATGTTTACATATATATTAATGAAAAAGGGTTTAAAAAGTCCCAGGGAATGACCAAAAAAATTTTCTGGGGATCTACACTTTCCCTTCGATTTCCCCACCCTCTAAAATGCTCTTTCTCTTTATGTTCAATCAATTTTCTAGATGCTGCTTACCTCCAAGAACTGTTCTTTACCCGATTGCTAATTATTTTCAGCAGAAGACAACCTTTATAGCTCCAATTCCTTTTGTTTAATCATCTTCATTTTATTAGTTTCTTTTTTATCTTGTTATTTTACCAACATTTTTTTTAAACAAGAAATTGCAAGACATCAAAATAAAAAAAAATAAAAATAAAAATGAAGTGAAGAAACAAATTAAAACCAACTTAACCCCAACATTGTCCTGCTGATCACCTTTCTCAAATTGGCATTTAATTTTCTATTGTTTGATATAGACGTTAGATAAGTTAATGAGAAGAAAACAAATATCTAGCAGGTGAAGCAAGAAGGTTTTATGGTACTTTTTCTTAGATAGATAGATAGATAGAGTTTAAATTCTTTTTCATTAATGTTGTGACTGAGTTTATCATTAAACAACATCGAATCAAAAATGTTAACAAATAGAATTATTATTATTTGGTACAAGGGAATATAATAAATAGAAACAAATGTGCAGTTCTTTAACAACAGTTATCAATACTCTGTAAGCAAGATTAGCTACTACCGCTAACCTTGTCTTTGTATTTTCTATGTCTTTTGTTGGACGAGTCCAACTTTCTTGTAGGAGGAATATCCCCCCTTACAACAATTAATATGAGCATTAATTAAGGCATTAATAGTCTTTTGATATAATTAATTCAAAATTCTCTCTATTCCTTCCTATTTATGCACACACATATATATTAATAATATAATTATGTGGTTTGCTTTATTCATAAAAGAAATCATCATCATCATCATCATCAGGTTGTGCCGCCAGCACGGTATTCCCTGACCATCTCTCGCCACTTCTCCCTATCATTCATCGCCTCCGGCAGGTCTTCAGACTTACATCCTGTGTCTTTACATAGCTGCTGTATGTAAGTTCGAGCTGGTCATCCTGCTTTTGCTTGGCCATATGTGGGGGTCCATAGGAGTACATCACTTACGAGCTCGTCCTTGCTTCTCCAGCAGTGTACTGCATGTCTGGTTTGTCTAACTTGAATAGTTTTTGTGATGGGAGGCAAGTCACCGTATAGTTGGTGTCTCGTGGGGTGTTGTTGCCAGGACTTGTTCAATATTGCTCTCAACATTCTTGTGTAGTTGCCGTCTAGCTTCTTCTCCAGCCGTTTAGTTAGTGTCCATGTAGTGCATCCATATAGCAGTATCGATACAACCGCTGCCTGGAAGAAACTGCGTTTCATTTTATCGGCCAGGTCTGATTTCCATATGATCGAGAGCCTATCGATAGCTGTCCCTGCTTTCGTCAGTCGTGTGTCAATGTAATTTTCGGTTGATGAGACGCTACTTCCTAGGTAGGTGAATTTGTCTACTAGTTTCAGAGAGGCTCCGTCTAGTGTGGTGATGTTGCCCGTTTGGTTGTAACACATATATTCAGTTTTGTGTGCATTGACATGGAGGCCAATGCCTGCTGCGGCTCATTCCAAACTATGCAGTAGTGTCTCTGCTTGATTAGGCGTATTCGCCAGTAACGCCAAGTCATCAGCGTAGTCGGCATCTGTGATTGTTTTTGCAGGGTACCTTTTGCTTCTTTTCTTAGTCAGCTCGAAGCCATTTTCTCTGATTTTGTCGATCAATGTTCTAAGCATGTAGTCTAGACAAATGATAAAGAGGTATGGGGCTAGCGTGTCTCCTTGTAGTACTCCTGCAACAATGTCGAAGTATTCCGTGTCTCCATCTGGTGAACGTACTTTCACTTTTGTGTTTCTGTAGAGAATCATTATTGCTGCTACGGTTTCTTTTGGTAGGCCGTATGCTAGTAGGATTTGTTCCATTTTCCCTCTGTGAATGGAATCAAAGGCCTTGGTAAAGTCGACAACCGAGGGATAACACTTACATTCATAGCAGCCAAAATCTACAATGCCCTACTATGAAACCGCATAGAACCCAAAATAGACAACATCCTTAGGAAAAACCAAAATGGATTCCGGAGAAATAGATCCACAACCTCACAAATATTGACCATCTGTAGAATCCTTGAAAGCGTTCAGGCAAAAAACCTTCAGGCAACCATAAAAGAAATAAGAGTGCTCAATATTGGTAATAGAGGATAAGTCTGATAATTGCAGAGGTAAGAAATTGACAGTCATCAAGCAGTGTTAACATTGTGTCTATGTTATCCAAACTTAAATATGTAAGTCAAATAGATCTGTTTTAAAAATGATTAGTGTTAGATAGGAATACTTAAAACTATATAACTGTGTGAAAATTAAAGTTATAATTGTCTGCAAAGGACTATTATCATTAGTTACTTGAAACCATATAATTGCTTGAAATACTTGGAACCATATAATTGTTGAAAATATTTGGAACCATATAATTTCTTAAAATTCTTGAAACCATATAATTGCTTGAAATACTGGGAACCATATAATTGTTGAAAATACTTGAAACCATATAAGTGCCTGAAATACTTGAAACAATATAACTTTTTTTTAATAAATTATAGATATGAAATAGGAATACTTCAAACTATTTAACTGTGTACAAACATGATTAATATCATTATAAAATAGGAATATACTTGAAGTTATATAATTGTTTACAAACTATTAATATTGGAGAGGAATCTTTAAACCATATAACTCTGTGCAATTTATTGTATTTAGAATTATAACTTGGAGTTATAATTAGTTACAAATAATAATAATAATAAATTCAGAATAGTTACTTGAAATCTTATAATTGCTTACAGAATAAACTCACTTCAGGATAAATAGCCCAACAAAGATTGACATATCAAGCAAACAACCAACGAATATAGACACACATATTTAAGGATATTATTACGAATATGTTTGAAAGAGATATTATTACAAATATGTTTGAAGGAGATGTTTGCATAATTGTACATGTTCATTCGATTTGATCAGATTTTAATATAAATACTTTTATAACTTTTCTTTATCTGATTTTCTACATTTCCTATGTAAATCTTTGTTCTGCTCTGACAGCACAATCATAATTTGGGAAAAAAAGAACAAGGAAATCAAATTTCCTGGAAAGAGATATTCCCTGTTTAAAAAAATATAAGCTAGAAAATCAGGATAAATTCCAGGTATTTTTTTTTTTTATTTCATTTGCCTCCTTTTTCTGTCATTTTTCCTAAATTAGTAAAATCATTTTTAGAAAGACATCATTATTTATAGGAAATAGGATCCAAGTTAAAACACTGACATTTTTGAAGGATTTATGAAAATTTATCCTAACTTAGGTTTTGTTATAGAATGGCTATCTCAAGAAATAAAAAAAATATTCTCATAGCTAAAGAGGTTTGTAGAGTAGTTATCACAAGAAATTAAAGTATTTATCTAACTAACTATGGGAATGTAGAAAGGCAATTACAAGAAATTAAAGTATTTATCTAACTAGCAATGAGTATGTAGAAAGGCGATTTCAAGAAATTAAAGTGTCTACAAACTAGTAATGAGTTTGTAAAAAGTAGTTATTCTAATAAGTTGATAAGGATTCAATTAATTCTATAAGAAGTGATTTGAAAATTGCTTTTGAGGTTAAGTATGAAAGCAAATAAACAGATCCAGACGACCTCAGAATAAAAGAAAATAGTGTAAACAAATGGTTGTATAGGAAATTTTATTAAGTTTAATAAAAGTGACTTTAAAAATATCAACAAGTTTTACACATATATTACAATATTTTATAAATATACTAACAAAGAATAAAATTGCAATATTCAGAATATGTTTCATTTTAATCAGAATTAAATATACAGGTTATATAACTGGATAAAGGTAAGTGATGACATATACAGATCAATACACAAACAGGATCCAAAATAAGAGGTGTACAACAGTAATTAGACCCGATGTTAATATACAGACTTTAACAGATCTATACTCTCACGTGTATATAACCTTATGCACTAGAATGAATGCTACTACATGACAAGATGGCCAAAGACTTTGAAATTTTGTGAGGAAATCTACTACCAACTAGCATGCACATACTGCAATCAAGATAAAATCAGCATCATCTTTAAAGGATGTCGCAATAAGGTTTTCCATCAGTACATAAAGAACTGTTATATTGATTAATTGATCTTACTGAGGGATCTATCCATTGATTTGGAAAATATTATTGGAACAATTTTTTTAAATAATTATAGTAGTCATAACTGATATTTCTTTTCAAGACAGGGTTGTAAAGTGTAATTATGTCCCCACCTGGTGAAAAAAGACAAGTTTCAAACATTTATATACAAATAACCCCATCCAAATAGAACTGAAGGGATGCTATATAAAAATGAATGCAAATAAACCTCATCCAAATAGAACTGAAGGGATGCTATATAAAAATGAATACAAATAACCCCCATCCAAGTAGGATTAAAGAGATGTCATATAAAAATGAATGCAAATAACCCCCATCCAAATAGAACTGAAGGAATGCTATATAGGTTGGTTGGTTGGTTGTTTTGGTTTTATGGCATATCACTCTTTGTAGGTTATTTAACGCCAAATCTCTTTTTATGCAAATATTCAGTTATGTTTCAAACAATTCATTACTACACAGTTTAATTGTCAAAAACATTTCCATTTCAAACTATTCAGCTTAGCCAAAAAGTTCTAATTCAGCTGATTAAGTTTAATATAAATACAGATTTTGGTTACACACAGTTAAATGTCAAAATAGTTCTATATTAAACAATTCAATTTAGTGTAAGTACAGTTTTAATGTCAAAAACAGTTCCATTTCAAACAATTCAGTTTAGCATAAGCACGTAGTTTAAATGTAACTACACAGTTTAATTGTCGAAAACATTTCTATTTCAAGCTATTCCATTTAGTCAAACAGTTCTAATTCAAACAATTCAGTTTAGCATAAGTATGCAGTTAGTTCTATTTAACCCATAGATAGGGCCCTATCTGGTGCTACCATTCCGGGCCAGAGTGGATGTGGGAGCAATGGCAATGAAGGAGTAGACCATATTCTCCAAAGCTCCAGCACCACTGGAGCCTCACCATCAGATTGTTGAGTGTCATATCAGGACAATCATTGGGTGGGGACTTACCCCTCTGCAAAAGTGCAGTCAGTATATTCTACAGCCTCACCCAACTGGGCAATAGACAGAGTTAATGTCAAAATAGTTTTATTTCACACTATTCAGTTTAGCATAAGTACAAAGTTTAGAGGTCAAACAGTTCTATTTCAAGCAATTCACTTTAGCTTAGGTACACAGTTTAAATGTCAAAACAGTTCCATTTTAAACAATTCGGTTTAGTATATATACACAGTTTAGATGCAAAAAACAGTAAAGTCAAGAAACCATTGTTTAGTTCTATTTAACCTATATAGATAGGACCCTTATCAGATGCTACCACTCCGAGCCAGAATGAACCTGGGAGTGATAGCAGTGAAGGGGTACCCACATTCTCCAAAGCTCCGGCATTACTGGAGCCTCACCATCAGATTGTTTAGTGTCATATCCAGGACACTCGTTAGCGGGGGCGGGGGTCTTACCCCTCTGCAGAGAAGCAGTCGGTGTATTCTACAGCCCAAGCTGACTGGGCAAGAATGCAATATAAAAATTAATATAAATCACCCCCATCGAAATAGAACTGAAGGGATGCAATATAAAAAGGAATATATTTGTGGGTATTTATGTTTTTGGTTTCATTATAAGTTGTTGACAACTGTAGTCCAGGGCGATCATAAGGCTCCTTTTTCAATAGCTACCACACTCTGGTGTAGGGGAGGATGCTACTCCTTTCCCTGGATTGCTCCACTTTACCCTTGATATGTACCTTATATTGTTGAGTGTTATGCAAGTAGGGATAACGTACCATTTTTTGAGTCTTTGATATGACGCGACCTGGGATGGAACCCAGGTCTCCTGGACCATTGGCAAACTCTCTACCCACTACACCTGTTCTTAATTTATTATTTCATGTCTGCTCGCATGTGTATCTGTGTAAATAGTGTATTTTTCAAAAGTAATGAAAATGTCTAAACCTTAATGGACATTGCAAATTTCTTCCCTTAATTAAAACTTTATTAATCTAAAACAACTTTTTGGCTTTCTTATAAAAATCATATGCAAAATTTATTGCTTATATATATGAAAATAGAACAATAAAATTACTAATGACTAATGCAGTACAGTTATTTATTAGAATCTGCTTTTTAAAATAATCATGTTAGTTAGATATTCTATGCAATATAGTAGTCTAAAAAGAAAACAAAAAAAATCTTAAATACTCATATAATAAATGGCTTTTAAGACTAATTTTTTGCCTAAAAACAGAGATATGTTTTTAAACAAGTGGACATTCACCATCCTTCATTACATTCTTGATAACAGAGTTTCAGTGCTATAAAGTGTAGTAATAAATAATACCTAATAATATCTGTTTTGATTGTAAAATTTTCCACAAAAAATAATTAAATTCTGTATATTTGGTTTAGAGGAAGATTAACTTTAAAAAAATATGTTAGAAGTGTATGTACCCAAACCCTGAAATTCATAGCAGTTGAAATTACTTAAAAATTAAAACACAAGTATGGAAAAAGCCAAAACATCCATTAAAATGATTAGGTTAAATATGAAACAAATGTAATGGACTATTTAATAAAAACCATTTTATATATGGCATCACAATTATTGTCATAGGAAATAAACATGGCGACCAGAGTTCAAATCTTGGATGAAGCTGTTAGCATTTCACATAGGACTAATACTCTTAATCTAGAAAAACAAAAACTCTAAATTCAAATCAGTTGTACTTGACAACTGATTTGAATTTAGAGTTATTTTCCCCTACCCCCGTAGGGTTGAGTTCTCTGGCGAATGAAGTAATCATGTTGCCATTAGCGTTTATTGCAAGTCTCTTCATATATGAATTGAGGTCTCGGTAGCCATTTAACAGATGTATATAAACAATAGTAATTGTGATTCATAACCGTTTAAAATTTACTTTGCTGCTACTGGCTCCTCGTGGCTGAAGGGTTAGAGGCTTTGGATTGGCGATTGAGTCAACCAGGTTTCGATCCTAGCTACGGGAAGCTAATAAGTCTAGCCACACTGATGAGTTCTGATAGAACGAAACAGATCTGTCTGTGGATGACTATATATATATATATATATATATATATATATGGAAGTAAATAATGGAAAGGAATCGGAGAGTATGGAGAAAATTGAAAAACTAAGTAATCCAAAAAATGATGAATTTATCATGAAGGAAAGTTAAAACATTTTGGGTTTAATGAACATTCATTAGAACTTAAAGATGGTGAAATAAGTGTTGATAGAACAATGATGGATTACTTTATTTTTTAATTTTCTCCATGTATATATTTAATTTAATCAAGAAGATATTCTTCCTGCAGCTTTCATTGAGTATTATGGATATAGTGTTCTTGTAAAATTTTTAATATCCACAAGGTAAAAGGTAAAAAAACATTTACTGTATCCTAACTGAATATAAAGGATAATAAAATTTCTCTGATAATCACTATTTATATTGCAAAAACAAAAACACATAATTTTAAATTAAATATGATCAAAAACACTTCTTATTTGCTTGCAAAAGCAATAAGCACAACATATTCAAGATGCCTGGAATCATTTCATGACTTCATCATATGTCACCTCATCTTTCTTCTTCTGATCCCAAATGAAAATGAAGTCAAAAAATAAAACAGGAAATTGTCTGAAATATACATTGCAGAGGAGGAGGATGAAAAAAATAAATGAATAAACGAAGAGAATAAAATGAAATAAAATAAAGCTTACCTAAATAAACCTGTTGTTTTGTTTTTTTTGTTTTTTTTAATATTGTACTGATAGACAATTAATTTCCTTCTTTAGAAACCAAGAAGCCAATTTTATGCTTTTTTTTTTTTTTTTTTTCTTTTTTCTAAGGAGCAAAAGACAGACAAAATACAAATGTACTTAATTTTTTGCAAGGGTTGATGAGGTTTAGAAAAATCATTTATTTAGCTATTTTTATAGTTAACTGGTCAACATAAGAGTAGCAAATGTATATATAAGTATATAGATATGGAGAAGAAAAGAAAAAGAAATAATGTCCCTTCTTGAAAAATACCAATTTGGGCTTAGGCTAATTCTTGATATTAAAAGACAGAAAAATCCTTCCAACCCGGAAGAAAAACTAAAAAAAAAAAAAACTAAGAATTTGGAGATTGTCCCAGCATATTGTCATCAAAGAAGAATCTAATCATGTGAAGGGAACTTCCTAAAATAGCTAAGGTAAATAATTGTAGGGAAAATGCTACTGTAAATAATAGTGATGAGGATTAAAAAAGAAAAGGAGGAGAGTGGGAGAAAAAATAAAAATAAGAACAAAAAAGTGAAATTAATGACAAAAGAGTCCAACAGTGATTACTACTGTTGTGTCTGTGAGGTTTCTGGCTGATTTATATACAGAAAGAAAACATCAGAATTTCTTTAATATTTACTGTTAGTGAATACATATTGGGTTGAATCATAAATAATTTCTGTTTTCTTAAAAGGAGTTGTAACTATTCCTTTTCAGATTCCTGTGTTTTAAATGCAACCAGAAATTACCTTATTAAAGAGTGCTTTCAGTTATTCTTATTTCAGTAGTGAAAGAGTATGCATCCTTATTTGATCTATAATCTCATGCCCCTAAACTGAACTGAAAGTGCATATTTGACATGTAATGTAAGAGTTTAAGAATTACAAAAATGTTACAAAAAGAGCTTAGAAAATTTGTAATATTTATGGCCAAAGTCTCATTACTGACCATCTTGTCAGAAACTGGTTTTCAAAGTTTTGTTCTGGTAATATGTCATTGAGAGATGAACCCCAACCAGGATGTTCTTCAGACCTCGATAAAAATGTTTTAAGTACTCAAGAATTAACATTTGATCTCAACAGTTATGTAGAGTCACTCCTTTGTTGGCATTATTCCCAGGCGCTCTCTGACCCGAAGTGGTAAAATCTGTTAGGGTCCCATTTGTATGTCAAATACACTTGTTTGGAGATTATTTGTATTAGATAAGGATACATGGAACCAAATTATTGTATACAAATTATTTGTACTAAGACAAATCATTTGAAGTGATGATTGTTTAAAAAGGATACTTGTCTGCTAATCAATACATAACAGTTAAAAAAAAAAAACTTAACCACTATCTTAATATAACTCTTATATATATATATATATATATATATATGTATAAACACACGCATACATTATGACTAACAAATAAGTAAACCACTAACAATTTTTTATAAAAACTAAATTTTTTTACATCAAAGATAAAAGGATTTTATCACTTTTAGTGGAACATTATACAATCAAAAGAGATATAATTAGATATTATTCTTATTTAGCAAAATGAAACTGTAAACAAAAATAAAAGAGCATGTATATATATATATATATATATATATATATATATATATATATATATAAGGGGTCTACTTATTTTTGAACTGCTACATGTTCATATTTTGTGTTACTGAGTTTCAATACTGTAGAATCTGGAAATAGACAATATCTAATAATATCCATTTTGATTGTATAATGTTCAACTAGAAAAGAGAAAGTCTTGGCATTTTTGGTCTATTAGCTGATTGGGGAGAGTGTTCGATAATGGCCCAGGAGACCAGGGTTCAATTCCAGGTTGTGTCATACCAAAGACTCAAAAAATGGTATTTGATACCTCCTTGCTTAACACTCAGCATTATAAGGTATATATCAAGAGTAAAGTGGAGCAATTCAGGGAAAGGAATACCACCCTCCCCTACACCTCAGTGTAGTAGCTATTGGAAAGGGAGCCTTCAGGTCACCCTTGACTAAGGTCACCAACTTTGCTTTTATTTTTGGTTTAGAAATAAAATTAACTTTTTTATTAAAAAGTTCAGTATACACTTATTCATAGGCTTTATATATATAAAGCCCATAAAAGTATAGAGAAAATGTTGTTTTGAACAAATCCTGGAAGCCGCAACCCACAAAACAGCAGCTGTATGACTACTTACCTTCCATCTCACAAACTAACCAAGTTAGATAAACAAGATATGCTGGGCATTGCTAGGGAAGTAAGGATGAACTCATTAGCAGTATTCTCTTATGGACTCCTACTCAAAGATTTACAAGTATTGGCTGATCAGCAAGGACTTTATATATATATATATATATATATGTGTGTGTGTGTGTATGTGTGCATATGTAATATGTATGTAAAAAGTAAGTAAAGATGGCGACCGTAGGATAAGTGGGTGCACACTTTTCCCAAGGGTGGAAGTGAATGTGACTGGAGTTTGAACTCCCTACGATATTGCGGTCCAGCACATTAGCCACTATGCTATGAGGACTCCTCTAGAATGCCAAGATAAAGGTAGTTAGGTAGTTACAATAGAGTGTGTGTATATATATTGGCAATAAACTTTCACTCAAACATGTTTCTTTAAAAACACAGATAAGGTTTTTTTCTTGTTATCATAGATTTCTTATATTTGATTCAATTTTACTTAAAAATTGAGGTTATCAAGATGTTATTTTTACTTTAAAATTCAGGAAAACTACTACACCCCTTCCTCTTACTACTACTGTTGCTAATAATAAAAGGAGAATAAGGCTAGGTGTGAATGGGTGGGGAAGGGGATCCACTGGAAATTGTACAGGAAATTTTAAATGGTCTAAGCACATACCAAAATCTGTCCTGGAGAATGAGATGCATAAAATTCTCTGGGATTTTGAGATATAAACAAATCACTCAATTCCAGCCACAAGACTAGACATAGTGATAATCAACAACAAAAAAGAGAACTTTCCATAGCATAGATTTTCCCATCCCAGTGGACTAAAGAGTAAAAATGAAAGAAAAAGAGACAAGTACTTAGACCTTGCCAGAAAACTAAGAAAGCTGTTGAACATAAGGGTGACATTGATACCAATTGTAATGGGAGTGCTTGGAATGGTCCCCCAAAAACTTGGAAAAAGAGCTGGAAGAGTTGGAAATCAGAGGATGAATCAAGACCATCCAAACTATAGCATTTTTGAGATCATTCAGATATTGAGAAGAGTCCTAAAGACCAAAAGAGACTTGCTGTCACTCAGACTCTTGTAAAAGACCATCAGCTAATGCTGATGTGAAAAACTCACTGGGAGTATAATAATAACAATAATGATAATGATGATGATCGACAAATACTTGGACTTTGCTGGAGAACTAAAAAAAAGCTGTTGGACATCAAGATGATGGTGATACTAATTGTAGTTGATGCTCTTGGAACAGTCGCCAAAGTCTTGCTTTGGTTTGGTTTTATGGCACATCAACCATTGTAGGTTATCTAATGCCAAATCCATTTTTATACAAATAAACAGTTCTATTTCAAACAATTCAGTTTAGCATAAGTGCACTGTTTAGTTCTGTTTGACCTATAGGTAGGACCCTATCAGTTGCTATCAATCCAACCCAGAGTGGACCTGGGAGCAATGGCAATTAAGGGGTACTCCACAAATTGAGACCATCCAGATCACAGCATTGTTAAGATTGGTTAGAATACACAGAAGAGTCTTAGAGACCTGAGGAGACTTGTTGTCACTCTGTCTCCAGTGAAAGACTAATAGGAGTAAAATAATAATTTGAATCAGAAGGAGAAATATGGTTAAAAGATAATAGTTGTTGGTATATCAAATAATGAATAATAATAGTTGATGATAGGACAGTGACAACTAAAAGTATATCATTTTGTAGATTAGAATATTACACAAATTAACTGATGAAAGCACATGTTGTTATAAAAGAAAAAAAAACCATGTTCATAAATATTACAAAATAAAAATAATTGCCTCAATTTCCAACTAATAAGTAATTCTTAAAAGTATTTATAGAAGCAGATATTCTTGGAAGTTGTGTACTTGGTACAGCACAAAACCTGGAAGTTAATCTCATTTTATGAATGTCATTAGGTTTAAACTCTGTTGTTTTTTGTTTCTTTGTTGGAAGAATTCAAACAATCAGACATCCTGTGAGTCAGACTTGGATGAGATAAAACCAGTTTTCTTTTCTTTTTTTAATTACAATAATACAAATTAGACTCTAGATTCTTTCAGAGAAGGATAAGATTAAAATGAAGGGAAACATTGATGTTTACTAAGTTTAACTTGGTACAAAGTTTAGGTTTTAGGGAGATTGTATTGTGCCAATATTTTAAGTGAAGAAAGCCTGCCTGCTTTGAAAATCAGCATTCAAAATTGTTTCGTTTTACCAAGACTTGAATCTCAACAATTGAAAAAAGAAATATCTCAGCCATGAGACAGGCTGAAAAAGAGTCTTGAGACTTTTATGAGCTGGAACAACTGACAGTGCTAGATAAAAATCAAAGATAAGAAGCAAAATGTTTGATAAAATCATCATCATCATTTTTTAGAAAAATCCACATCAACTATCACTCCTGGTAGGTCCTCTAGACTGCATCCAGTGTCTGCACAGAGCTGATGTATGTAAATCTTTGCTGGGTGGCCAACGACGATGTGTCTATGTTTAGGAGTCCTTATGACAACATCTTTTATGATTTGGTCTTTAATTCCTAATCAGTACCCAGCATTACCTTACGTGGATGGTTTGTGAGATGTGAGGTAAGTGGCTGTACACCTGCTGTTTTGTAGGATGCCACTCATCAATAAAAATAGCATTTATTGATGAGGAAAAACAGCCACCAAAAAATAAACATGACTCTAATCCAAACCATGTTGCCTCTCATGTGAGGGAACAAGGGGTACATTTTGCTAAGGTTGGAGCTCTGGCCACAGTGTTTGATGAAATAATTTTATAAATCTTAATAACAATCTATGCATACAGAAATATAATTATGACAAAAGTACAGGAGAAAAAGAATTTCAAAACAAGAAAAATTCTTATTAATTTTTAATTGATTGATTTTAATGTCATGTTAACCCATCTGGCGTTATTGTATGCCAAGAGATTAGGGAATTGCATACATTGTACATTTATATTTACATTTTTAAGAGTTTTTTTGCACACAGTTATATGATAACAAACCTTCTTATCTAATACAAATAATTTGCAAACTGATCTGTTTGATACAAAGATGGGACAGTAACAGGTATTACCACTCCAGGTCAAAGTAGACTAAGAGTGGTGGGACCTTAACAATTACTATCACTCCAAGTTAGAATGTACCTGAGATTAATGGCAATAAATGAATACTCAACACTCCCTAGTGTTCCAGAACTAGAGCCCCACCACCAGATGCAATTTAGTGTCATATATTCAAGGTGCCCCATTTTGGAGGGGATCTTACTCCTCTGCTGAGGATGCAGTCAGTGTATTCTAAGCTCTGCTGACATGGTGATATTACTTTCTGAGAGCCTCTCTGTAATCAAAATTATCTTGTCCTATCTTTTGCGAATCCATTGAGCTATTTTTCACTCTTTGTCAACATTCAAAAATATGACTCTTACCTCATTCATCCCACCATTTAGTGTATAAAAAAAATCTTTTTTTAAATTCCATATCAATGTCCTTCTGTTAAATCCTTTTGACCAAAAGTAGCATATTATGCTCTCTGATGATCTTCAGTGACCTCAAATTTCATCTTTGGAAACTCTCTATCTAGCTATATCTAGTAATTTGGTGTTGGTAAAAGGGTTAAAATGTGACAGGGACAGTCTCTCTGTTTCTATATGATGAGGCACTGTTGTGGTAAGATGTTAAAAGTTAGTCACTTATTCTACATCTACAATTAGAAATTATGTTCCATTTATAGAAGAAATCAAGGAGATATTTCTTATAACTTAACTATTTTATTTGTGTAATCACACAGGAATAAAGATACAAAAAAGAGAAGATGTATGTAAAAGTATGTTTGTAATTGAAATAAAACATTATCTATTCACCAACTTGGTAAAATTCCTTTGGTTATTTTAGTCATGACCAGTTTTATTTTATTTTTTATGGATATGCCTATAGTTTATAAAATCTTCCAGCCTTAGGTAATGTACCATCAACATTGAAGGTAGATGTGTGGGTAAAATTAACATCTACTTACTGCATACTGAGTGAAAAAGAACTATCTTTGAACCTTTCTTTTTGCCACTATAGTAACTACATATGTCACCTCTTGGTAATCATTAGGAAAGTGACTTATTTTAATGGCATATCAACCTGTCTAGAGTTATTTTATGCCAAGAGATTAAGAAATCACATTCATTGTATGTATAACACTATGGGTAACACCAAATAGAATATAATATAAGTGTAACGTTACTCTTTAAGCACAACACAAAATGGTTCTGTTGGTTTCAGAATATGAAAGTTTATTTGTAGTCTGCAACATTACAGCAGTCACGAAAAGAGATAGATTGAGTAAGAATGTGTCAACTGATTTAGATAGCAAGAAATAAGCTACGGAAAGCAGCAAACGTAAACTTGTCTTTTCTTCACTGACCCAACTGATTAAGTTGTAGTTCTGAGTGCATAACTAGCTAAGGGTCTCATCTGTTCTGACTGCAACTTCTGACTTCTCCAGCTCAACACCTCCAACTTCTAACTCTAACAAATTCTGCATCTTTGAAATAATTAATATATTTTCTTATAACTAATTGAAATCTCATATATTTTCTTTTAATTATTCTCTCAACTCGTCTTTTAGTGACAAGTCATAGCTAATATCAGTTGATATGTATTCAAATGTTTAAGATTTTGCCCACAGCCAATTTCAAAACAAAACCCTCAAGGTTTATTTTGTTATTAATAAACTGTAACAGGTTTGTTTTGACAAGAGGTGACATACGCATATCTTGGTAAATAAGGTTTACACAAGTTCTGTCTTTTAGAAATTGAAAACCAGCAACTATAAACTCAAAATTTTTATCTAGCACACAATTTATCACTAAAAATTAAAATAATTCAAATCTTTCATTATATTACATATGTTCATATATACATGTGTAGTTGTTTCTTAGATTTTGGTGAGGTGATTACGCATGGTCTGATTGAATATGTATAATCTTTTGAACAGATATATTTGAAACATAAATGGGACCTTAACAGGTACTACTATTCTGAGTTAGAGTGGACCTGGCAGTAATAACAAAGTACTCCACACTCCCCAGATCTTTAGAACTATTGCCTCACAATCAGATGCAGTTTTGTATCATATCTAATACACACTTTTTTTTGGGGGGGGAGGTTCTGACTTCTTTTCTAAGCATACATTCAGTATATTCTAATCTCCACCAAAAGGGCTGTGGAGTGGAGTTGTTTATGCGTAACCTTATATGAATTCAATATATGAACAGTAATGAATAATAACAATAATCATGATAAACACTGAATTAAATAACATCTGATGTCATAAAAAAATGGAAATCAGTCTAGAACATGTGCCATAAAAAATATACTTTTGTACATCAAGTTTATAAACAACAACAAGAAAATATACTTGAATAACTTTATGAACACTCCCAATATTTTATTTAAGAAATATTGAATCAAAATATTTTCTATTTTTCTACTTCTTTTAATTCTGAATAATTTCCACAGAAAGCTCTTTATATTCCTGAGGGGAGAAAAAAATAACGAGCAAAAATTGCCAAGAAACTTACAGAACTTTGATCTAGTTCTGAAATAAGATATAATTGAATATATTAATAAGCATAAGCATATTTGAAAGAAAAAAACCATCACGTAAAAGAAAGACAATAGTTTCTATTCCATCATACCTTACTCAGAAGAACATGTCTCCTGCCGCACACAAAAGAAACAGAGGTTTTCTAAATAAAAATAACTTGTTTCTCTGTGTAATAAAGTTATGAAAATATATCAAAGAAATAAAATGAAAAAGATCTGTTTATAAATTAGATTTCATATTATATATATATATATATATATATATATATATAAATTCTTCAGGCCTCAGTAACAAGTTGGGCAGAAATTTGAAAAGAGAAAATTTAAAGCTAACTTTATTGAATTAGTTTTGACAAAAACTATTTATCTAATTGTAAGTGTAAATGTATGGAGGCTAATATAATGCACCAAATATACTTGATATGTTCTACAGACACACAGATATATGTTTTCATAGTCAAATAAAACAGCATTGATACACTGGAACAAAGCATTTCTTTGTTTTTTTTGCATATATGAATATATGTAAACAAATACGTAAGTTTTTTTTAATTTTATATAATGTATTTGATAACTTGTAAGATGCATCTTATATAAGACTGGCATTTAAAAAAAATAGAATGACGGGTTTTATCCACAAATGTCAGAATTTTGACAGGTATTTGTAGTATACTCCACAATCAGATCATTTTTAAAGATTCATCCTTATTAAATCCTAATATCTTACAATTAAAAACCTTAATAGGTTTGTTTAGGAACATTGTCAATTAATTTACTTCCTGACTGGTGTTATTTTATATAAAGTACCGATAAGTACAACTATTTTACATTGTTATCTGAGAAAAGAGTTGCCATTGTTGGTATAGAAGTGATTGTCAACTTCTTGTTTCCATTTGTGGAGATGTTTGCAATTTAATTTAAGGTCTCATCAGTCGAGTGGGTAGAGTGTTTGCCAATGGTTTCAATCCCAGGTTGAGTCATACCAAAGACTTTAAAAATGGTACTTGATACCTCCTTGCTTAACACTCAACAATAAGAGGTACATATCGAGGGTAAAGTGGAGCAATCCATAGAAAGGAGTAGTGCCCTCCCTTATACCTTGGTGTAGTAGCTATTGAAAAGGTACCCTTTGGGTCACCCTCAACAACAGTTGCTAATAGCAGTAGAAGTTCACTAGCTAGCTGATCCTTGACTTTATAAGATGCAAGGTGATTTTCTGGGACGTTGTCTTATAAGCCATCAAATATGGCATATAAATTTATGCAAAGGTATAATAAGTCCAGGAAATCTACAAAGAATATGCAGCTGATCTAGAACAAATTTGTAACAGAGATGAAACATAAACAGGATAAAAGATCAAAAATTAGTCAAAAAATATTGAGAGGGCAAAGTTCAAATATCCTGGTGAATTTCAATAGTTATTTTGGCAATCTTTTTCACTGTTGACAAAGCTGGTAACACAGGAGATAAATAAAAAGTAAAGTAAAGTTAGTGAGCTTAGTCAAGGGTGACCCAAAGGCTCCCTTTTCATTAGCTACTACACCCAGGTGGAGGGGAGGACGCTACTCCATTTCCTGGATTGCTCACTTTACCATTGATCCGTACCTTATAATACTGAGTGTTAAGCAAGGAGGCATCAAGTACCATTTTTTGAGTCTTTGGTATGACTCGATCTGGGATTGAACCCAGGTCTTCCTGGCCATTGGCGAACACTCTAACCATCATGCTAATGTCCGGTACAATAGATAAAACCAGATGATATAATGTTTTTTGTTTATTATTTCAGCCAGAATCTGTCTCATTTGGTAAATTTACTATATTGGCACAAATGCTTTTACCATCTGACCAATCTTGGAACAATCCAAACCACACTTCTTGTGAGAACACCTCTGGTATTGCCACCAGATTTGTAGGTACAATTTCAAGGAGTCTCTATGAAGCAGATGGAAGAGCTATCATTATGGATATAAACCACTAAAGTTCAATAGGCTATTTGAACCTTTTCCACTCAATATTGTTTGATAAACTTTGGATATGTTCTGCAGTACAGTGTAGCCTACAAAACACACTTTGTTTCATTACTGTTGCCTGATTGATTTATTGTTTTTAACAGATCAACTAATCTAGAATTGTTTTATGTCAAGAGATTAACGAATTGCATTCATTGTACATGTGTATTTAGATTTTTAATGTAACCTTAGTTGAGAGTGACCTGAAGGATCCCTTTTCCATAGCTACCACACTGAGGTGTTGGGAGGGCACTACTCCATTCCTTGGATTGCTCCACTTTACCCTTGATCCTTACCTTATAATGCTGAGGGTTAAGCAAGGCAGCATCAAGTACCATTTTGGAGTCTTTGGTATGACTCGACCTGGATCGAACACCAGTCTCCCAGACCACTGGCGATCACTCTACTCATTAGGCCAATGGCCTGGTTAATGTTGTTGTTCCTTAAGTTTTTTTTTCATTTTTTACTTGTCCCTGGTCCAATCAAATATGAATTCAGATCTCCTTTACCCATTGATAAGTCCCTAAAAGGTACAACAACTACTGAACTGAGGTCTCTCAACCAGATATAGTTTAGTGTTATACCCAGGCTGCATCTTTTTTTGAGAGAGGGATGCAATCAGCATATTCTGAGCCCCACTTTCAGGGCAAAGATGTCTACATATATGCAAACCTATTGTATACATTGATATATTTATGATATATAAATTTCATATAAGTATTCAAATTTATATATATATATACATATATTCAAGCAAATATTTTTTGTAGATACTTTTTTGATCATATGAACAATATATGTATCAGAGATAAAATATTTGAGTGTTGTATCATATGTATGAGCGTACATGAAAATATCCATATAAAAACAGAGGTACTTGTGGTGTAATGGTTAATGTTGTAGGAAACAGACACAATGACTAAAGTTCAAATCAAGAATGAGTTTGTTTACATTTCACAAAGCACTAATACCTATCAAAAAGGTATGAATCCAACTATTCTCTTTCCAACTATGGGTAAATAGTAGGACAGATTGAGGTCTTTAACGTTGGTATGACAACTGGTCTATATAGAAGAAGGAAAATTTTGAATTTAAACCTGTTAAACTCTGCTTAGAAATTGACCTTGTGTCACATCCTGCTCATGCAGAGAGGTTGGGTTCCCATTGGCCTCATAGGTAGAGTATTCATTACTAGCTGAGGAGACTGAGGTTCAGTCCTAGGTTGAGTCATACCAAAGACTCAAAACATGGTACTTGATACCTCCTTGCTTAACACTCAGCATTATAAGGTACGTATCAAGAGTAAACTGGAACAATCCAGGGAAAGGAGAAGTGCCCTTCCTTACACCTTGGTGTGGGAGCTATTGAAAAGGGATCTTTGGGTTGCCCTTGTACAGTCACCAACTTTATATATATATATATATATATATACACATACACACACGTATACACAAATTAACACACACCTACATATGTGTGTGAATAAATTCACCCATACCTATATATATATATATATATAAATTTACACACACCTCTATATATATATATATATATATATATATATAAGGAAGAGATGAAATTATATATATATATTGATTTATATAAATTCTTATATATATATATATATATATATATATATATATATTTTCATATTGAATATATAAAACTTGTGCATATATATTAGGTCATATATCAAAATATTTACATAAACACTATATTTGTGTTACTGTATCCAAAATGAGCTTCTTATGAATACAGTATCAAGTATAAATATTCATATATACTATATGCTCTTTTATATAACAAAGTCATTGGCCTTTCTCTATCCAAGGAATTGCCTGGAGTATTTTGGGTTTTATACAAACAGTATTATCCTCGGGATGTTTTTTTTTTTACGTTTAATGTAAACGGATAATTCCGGTCCTTTTTGAAAAATCCGACATTTACATTTTTTATTTCTCCTCTATTTTGCCACTTTCCTATTAAATACAAATTTCAGTCTCAACACAATACATCTTCCTCTCAGAAGACAGAAGCCCCTTCATTTTTTTCTCCCAAAATTAAGCAGCTTATTTTGAAATACCTTCCTCTTCAAAGATATTCATTATTAGATATACATAATTTATAGGCTACAAGTAGGGCATTGTATTTTGCCAATTTAATCTGCTATCATTTTATACTGTAGAAGCAATATATTTATATGAGATGTTTGCAATAGTTTCCAGCATTCTTTAAATTTTTATTTTTTGAAATATAAAAAAACAGTTTTCTACTATCTTTTCCGTCTCTGGTTTTCAAAAAGACAGAGTGCTAGGAACTTTTACACATACCTGATATACAGTGTGTTTGGCAAAATATCCAATCCAAAGAGTAAGTCACATGACATCACTGTAATAGTCATATGGCATTATTGTAGAGATAGATAACATAAAAGAGACTTGATTAATTGTTGAGATATGATAACAAAAAAAGACTTAATGGACTGAAGAGAGAAACAAAAAAGAAACTTAATAGATTGTAGAGATAAGAAAAAGTAAAGTTGATGAATTGTAGAGATATAACAAAAAAAGACTTAATGGACTGAAGAGAGAAACAAAAAAGAAACTTAATAGATTGTAGATTTAACAAAAAAGACTGAATAGATTGGAGAGATAACACAGAAGAGACATTATAGATTGCAGAAATAACAAAAAAAGTTTATGAATTGTAGATTTAATAAAAAAGAATTTATGGATTGTAGAGATAACGAAAAGAGAGTTTGTGGATTGTAGAGATAATAAAAAAGAAGCACATATTCCTTTGATTCTCTCTTGTCAGGTGTCTCCTTTCAGCCATCACTCTTGCTAAGTCCTCTAGATCGCATTCAGTGTCCATACAGAGCTCATAAATATTGGTCAGCCAATGTTCATGTATAGAAGTCCACTAGAGGATGTCATTTATGAGTTTGTTCTTGCTTCTCATTCAGTGCCCAGGATGTCTTGTTTATTTTAATTAGAAGTTAATGAGATTGGAGGCAAGTGACCATACAGCAGCAGTTTGTTTGGTTGGTTGGATTTTATGGCATATCAGCCCTTGAAGGTTATTTAACGCCAATTCCTGCTTATACATACATATATATATATTAAATAAATATGATTTGTAAATGAATAATTTGTTGATAACAATTTAAACAAGCCAGAACTCATTTGTTTGCACATAGTTAAATGTTTTCAAGTATTCCAATCTAACACAAATAATTCTATTTAGTATTTATTACTTTTTGTACATAGTTAAATTTGGTTTGAACCATTTAACATATCAACCTTCATAGGTTATTTAATACCAAAGCCATTCTTCAAGAAAAACAATAGTGGTACTATTTAGTAAGATTAGTGGGTATTTGTCCGAAAGTGAACGTAATAGCACAACTGGAGTTCGAACTCACTTACTATGATTCCACAGTCCAGTGCTTTAACCATAACACCCCGAGGACACCTCCTTAAATGGCTCTAAGTTTTACTATCTAACACAAGCAATTCAATTTCAGCAAATGGCTAAACTATTCTATTTGATTCATTGATGGAACTTTATCAGATACAAATACTGTGGGTCAGAGTGGACCTAGGAGTAATGGCAATGAATGGGTATTCCACATTTTGTAAAATTCCAGGATTGGAGCCTCACCATCAGATACAGTTTAGTGTCATATCCAGGACACTCATTGGGGGGGGGTCTTACCCCTCTACAGAGATGCAGTTGGTGTATTCTATAGCCCCCGCCAACTGGGCTGGCTGTTTTATTGGCTGTTGTCTCCAAAATTAGTTCAAAACAACAGGCAAATTCCGAGTGTAGTTTTCATCCAGCCTTTTTTTTCTTTGTCCAGGTGGTGCAGCCATACAATATTTCTAACATGGTTACAGTTTGGAAGAATTCTTCTTTTAATTTATCAGAGAGATCAGATTTCCATATGGCCAATAACCTGTAAATAGTAAGTAAGTAAAGTTGGCAATCCAAAGGCTCCTTTTCAATAGCTACTACACTGAGGTGTAGGGGAGAGTGCTAATCCTTCCCCTGGATTGCTCCACTTTACCCTTGATATGTACATTATAATGCTAAGTGTTAAGCAAGGAGGTATCAAGTACCTTTTTTTGAGTCTTTGGTATGACCCGACCTGGGATTGAACCTTGATCTCCCGGACCATTGACGAACACTCTACCCACTAGGCCATAGTTCATGCCTTATATCTTATGCATATGTTGACATTGCTTTCAGACCAAAACAGATATTATGGATTATAGACATTACAAAAAAGAGACTTTATGGATTGTAGAAACCACAAAAAACAAACATTATAGATTGAAGTGATATGAAAAAAGTATTTTGCTGTTAGAATAATCTCATCATATGCTAGCCTCATTTGATCCCCGATTTGTTATATCAGCCATATTGTTTTACCAGAACCAATGTATTTAATCTACAAATTATTACAAATTACAATACTTACCTGGTATCAGTAAACCCTTGGTTTTCTATGGCCAAGACAATGATCAAACTCAGCTACAAGGGGATGATCTCTCAGGTAGTACCACTCCCATTGCACTAAAAGAGCAGGTCATCTTGCTTTTGGGTGGTTATTTGAGTTTTATGGCATATCAACCTTTGTAGGTCATTTAATGCCAAATCCATTTTTAAACAAATAATCAGTTCTATTTCAAACAATTCAGTTTAGCATGAGTACACAGTTTAATTGTCAGAAACATTTCTTTTTCAAAATATTCAGTTTATTCAAACTGTTTTAATTCAGCTAAGTATAAATACAGGTTTTGTTTACACACTGTTAAATGTCAAAACAGTTCTATATTAAACAATTCAGTTTAGTGTAAGTACAGTTTTAATGTCAAAAACAGTTCCATTTCAAACAATTCAGTTAGGCATAAGCACGCAGTTTAAATGTAAGTACAGTTTAATTGTCGAAAACATTTCTATTTCAAGCTATTCCATTTAGTCAAACAGTTCTAATTCAAACAATTCAGTTTAGCATAAGTATGCAGTTAGTTCTATTTAACCCATAGATAGGGTCCAGTCAGGTGCTACCATTCTGGGCCAGAGTGGACTTGGGAGCAATGGCAATGAAGGGGTACTCTGCATTCTCCAAAGCTCCAGCATCACTGGAGCCTCACCATCAGATTGTTTAGTGTCATATCCAGGACTCTCATTGGAGGGGATGGGGTCTTACTCCTCTGCAGAGGTGCTGTCGGTGTATTCTACAGCCCCAGTGGACTGGGCAAATCTTGTTTTTGCAACGACAAGGAGTGGAATTAGAAAATTCATTGTAGAGAGAGATTGAATTTGAAATTTCCTTAAACTACAGTTTGATTATATGTATTTGATTGCTAAATTTTATGATGCTCATCATATATAGAATCAAAATAGCTAAGAACAGTAATCTTTGTTAAATGCCAAAGTTTTCAATGCTGTGTCTTTATGTTTAATTTGCTCACCAAGAAAATATTTGAGGAAACTACTTTCACAAATACTATTTTTGGGAATAAAATGAAATTAAAAAAATTTAAATACAAGTTGTCAGAAAGATGGCTGCATCTTTTTAAAACACAGAATATTTGTTTAGGGTTGGTTTAGTTTATTTGTTTAATGTTGTATCAACTTCTTATGGGTTATTTAATGCCAAAATCTGATTTCTTTGTAAATGTCTGATTGTAATCATAACAATATTTCAATTTCCCATTGCAATTTTCAAAAAATTTACAATTTATAATTGGCAGAAAATAGGCAACTACCTCAGCCACTGGACAGTTCTTACTTTCTTTCTTGTTATATGCAAAGTGTATTTAAAAGTATCAAGACTCAAGCTATAAACTGAAAGGAACAATTGATAAAACATTTTTTTTCAAATTTTGTCCTTGCCATTCAACACACTTATTCTAGTGAGCTTTCCTTTGGTTGAAACACCTCTTTTAATGAAGCTGAACCATTGTATTTCCTCCATGAAATAGAACTATTTATTTGTATTCATATCTCATCACTGAGAATTTTCAGTTTAGGAAGCATGAAAAATGTTGCACAGAATGATGTCCGCTGAGTATTGAAGGTGCTGAACTTGCATTATCAAGTGTCTCACCAAAAATTGCCAGTCAAAAATTATCAAGAATTAGGACTGACTCATCAAGATATCTTTACAACAGTGTAGACATCTTGGTATCATCCTTTTATTATATAAACTGCCCAGATGTGCACACATCTTTATATAAATTTTTGATGATTTTTTATCATACTTTGTATTCTTTTAGAAAGGCCTGATTAATTAAATAAAATTGCACTGAAGAGAGGGAAAAAAGAGTATAAAATTTAATAAATTCCTTTTGGTATTTAGTACAGAATGCATTGGGTAATTGGGAGTAAATTATAATCTAAATTTAAAAAATCAGTACATTTAAAAAAGAAATTCATAAACATCTTCAATTCATAAAAACCAAAAAAGGTTATTCAATAAAATTGTTCTCAGCCGCAAGGACAGCCTCAGAAGAGTGACTGGCTGGATCAGGTGGTTGTCATCCATGATGGCAAACTTTAACAAGTCCTTGGTATTGTGGAGCTGCTGGTTAGTCTCCCCTTCCCCTAGAAAATGCCCTAAACATACAAGTTCAAAGAATTCGAATTAAGAGAGTTAAAAGGTCACATGTTGCGGGAGGTGATATGACTGTTAAATTTCTTGCACAGCCATTCCTAAGTGACTTCAAGTTTGTTTTTTTTTTTGGTTGTTTTAATATATCAACCTTCATGGGATACTTAATGCCAAAGTTTTGATGTAGAAGAACAACAATCATACTACACATAGGCACTCATGGTGTAAGGGATATCATCATAAGAAATGGACTCAGTGACCCAAGTTCAAATTCTGGACAAGGTTGTTTGAATTTCACATAGCACTAATACCCTTCAGAAAGATATGAATCCAAATATTGTCCCTCCGGCTATGGTTAAAATAGTAGAGCAGATTGGGCTCTTTAGCCTTGGTATTGCAACCAGTCTAGGAGAAGGAAAACTCTGAATTCAAACCTTTTAAATGCTGCTAAAATAAAACTTTGTGTTGCATCCTGCTCATGTGGAGGGGTTGGGTAAATACATACACATGCCATGGGGGACAAGTTTTGCTATAAAATATTTATAATTCAATTTAACATCACTCATTTGTTTGCATATTGTTAAATCATTAAACAATTCTATTTGACAAACAGATGGGACCCTAACAAGTACTATCACTCCAAGTCAGAGTGACCCAAGAAGTAATAGCAATGAAGAAGCACTCCACATTCCCCAGAGCTACAGGAGTAAAGCCTCACCATCAGATGGTTTAGTGCTATATCCAGGACACTTGTTGGAGAGGTCTTATGCCTCTGCAGAGATGCAGTCAGCATATCCTATAACCCCAGCTGACAGGGCTATATGTGTGGACAGGTATAGTTTATATATATATATGAAGAAGAAGAGAGAGATAGAGAGAGACAGTATCACAAAAACTGTGTCTACATTGATTATATCAGGGAGATACAAATAATAATGTAATGTAATAGACATTTACCTGCACTGGATAAGAATTTATATACAACTGTAATGTAAATATGCACATTAAAGAAAAATCTAAAGGTATGCATGTGTAAGTATCAGAGTGACTAGATAGATAGATAGATAGATAGATAGATAGATAGATAGAAATAAAAAATGAAAATCTGAAATTTTTGTTAGATTTGTTTGTTTGTTTGGGTTTTATGAAATATCAACCTTTGTAGGTTATTTAATGCCAAATCCATTTTTATACAAATAAACAGTTCTATTTCAAACAATTCCGTTTAGCATAAGCACAAAGTTTAATGGTCAAAACCATTTCTATTTCAAGCAATTCAATTTATTCAAACTGTTCTATTTCAAACAATTCAGTTTAGTATAAGTATAGTTTTTGTTTACACACAGTTAAATATCAAAACAGTTCTCTTTCAAACAATTCAATTTAGCATGAGTACAGTTTCAAAGTCAAAAACAGTTCTGTTTCAAACAATTCAATTTAGTATAGAAAAACAATTCCATTTCAAACAATTCAGTTTAGCCTAAGTACACAGTTCAAATGTCATGACAATCCTATTTCAAGCAATTCAATTTAGCATAAGTATACAGTTTAGTTCTATCTGACCTATAGATAGGACTCTCTCAGGTGCTACCTCTCTGGGCCGAAGTGGACCTGGGAGCAATGGCAATGTAGGGTTTGTTTGTTTTTTTGTTAGAGTTGTTTAATTTCCTGTGTAAGTTTCACTGTTCATCACATGAGCATTTTCAAACAAATGGAGAGTTTTGATGTACTGAAAAAACAGTGAAATGTTACACAGAAAATAAAACAATTGTAACATCAATGCCAAGTTTTGAAGTCTTGTTTCTAATCATTTTGTCAGATATTATGTGTATAGAAGTGCTTCTGGCATAGTAGGTATCATAATAGGAAGTAGGCTCAGCTTCTAAAGTTCAAAATTCTGAATGAGGATGTCTGCATTATCATCATCATCATGTCGCGCTGGTAGCACAGATATCCCTGACCCTCTCTCGCCACTCCTCCTTATCGTTCACCGCCCTAGGTAGGTCTTCAGGACAACATCCCATATACTCACATAGCTGCTGAATGTATGTTCGTGCTGGTCGTCCTGCTTTTGCATGGCCATTTGTGGGGGTGCATAAGAGTACATCTCTTATGAGTTCGTCCCTGCTTCTCCAGCAGTGTCCTGCATGTCTGGTTCGTCTAACTTGAATAGTTTTCGTGATAGGGGGCAGGTGGCCGTACAGTTGGTGTCTTGTGGGGTGTTGCCGCCAGGACTTGTTCAAGATTGCTCTTGAGAAAGGTATAAATGCAAATATTCTCCCTCCAGCTATGGATAAATTATAGAACATACTGGATTCTTAAACAGTGGTATCATGACTAGCCAAGAAGAAGGAAAACTAGATTCAAACCAGTTGTAGACCTGGAGAGGGATGGACTCTACAAGGCAACTCATGACCAAGACATATAATGTGAGTAGCAGCCTCATGATTAAACTAGGTCACAGGATAATATTTTTATATATATATATATATATATATATGGAGAAAAATTGAAAGACAAAGTAATCTAAAGTGAAAAATTTAATATGAAAGAAAGTCAATCTTATAATGTTTCCATCTAACAACACTCGATATCATCTTTTCTAGGTCCTGATGATGGTTTATTAAAACTGAAATGTTATAGCATTGACTATACCATGTAATATATATATATATATATATATATATATTCACTAGTAAAATGTTTTATGTTGGTTATAGGTACCTCAGGTACTAAAATTTTTCATGAGTCTCACTAACCTGGCTATGGAAAATTAAAATAATGTCGTACAAGTTTTCTTGTCTGATCATCCAACTCCTTAATGTTAAGTGAAGACATTTATGTCTTTCTTGTTGACAGATTCCTCCCTGATTTATTGAAATATGAATCACAGATCAAATCATGGCAGCTAAATTGACTGACCTGAACTTCTAGAGGTTGACCATCCCAGGAATTCGCCTACTTTAAATATGAAATCAAATTGTCAAGCAATTATCCTTATTGTAATTATCACGAATATCACAAATATATATTTAAACTTTAATAATTCAGTGAATAATTAAAATGATTTCAAACTCATCTTGAAATCATTTTGAAATTACGAAATAAGCTTCCCTTCTCCTCCCCATGCACTAAAAGGTTGGGTAAGCCAGGCGGCAAATTACCAGACACGTATTGAACTCAGATCTGACAGATTTGACAGAGAAAATGTTTCTGCAGATAATGCATGCTCCCAATGATGTGCAGTCAGGTGAATTAGAAATCTTTGGAGATGTTCAACACTAAATTAATTGGTTCATTAAATAATTGCTTACTAATTAGATTATCAAATTAACACATCCACCATAGCAGTTTATTATATATATATATATATATATGTGTGTGTGTGTGTGTGTGTGTGTGTGTATATATATATAATTAAATTTTTAGACATTGAAATTATACATCTATAAATTTTGCCAATCTGTATGTGTAAATGAAAATGCATAGTTGAATAATCTCTCTCACACACACACACATATGTATATATATATATATATATATATATATTCTTTCAATGGAAAATACATTTTATCAGTATATTTCCCTAATGAATCAAATAGGTATATGTCTTTATATACTTAACCAAGTATATGTACTACTGTAAAAACCCACCATACCTATGTAGGGGTGGGGGGTGAATATATATATATATATATGTGTGTGTGTGAATACATACTTGACATTGAAATTATACATCTATAAATTTTGCCTCTCTGCATGTATACATGAAAATGTATACTTGAATGATTTCACCCATACATACATGTACTCTCTCTCTCTCTCTCTCACACACACACACACACACACACACATATATATATATATATATATATATATATATATATATATATATATATTCTTTCAATATTTTTATAAGTATATTTTCCAAATGAATCAAATAGGTATGTGTCTTTATATACTTAAGCATGTGTATGTATTATAGTGAGAATGAAGTCTTTTAATTCTTTTTATGATTACTATGCACACATAAGATAAGCTTTATTTGAGAATATGTATTTTATGTGTGTATATGTGATGTAATTCTAACCCAGTAAAAACTGAGCATTATAGCTATATAAAGTTTTAGAGTACGACACTTAAAATGCTTTAAGTCAGAGAATAAAACAATTTCCAGTCCAATTTGTAACTGAATGATAATTCTTTTGAGTTTAAATGTCATCTTTTTTAATCCTCCAAATTTACACTATAACAGAGGCAACTAAGAAATACTAATTAAAATATTTTATGACTTTCAAAAAAGAAGTACTAATGACAACAGAGGTTGCTGCTGGAACAAGAAGGAGATGGGTTCATGCATCATCAAATGAGTGTCTGGGTGGGTGTGTGTATATGTATTTCTGTACCCCTTCTGCATGAGGAAGACATGACACAAGATTAATTTTTAAGCAGAGTCTATCAGATTTGAATTCAGAGTTTTCCTTCTAGACCAGTTACTATACCAAGATTAAAGAGCCCTACTATTTACCCATAGCTGGAGGAAGAATAGTTAGATTTATACCTTTCCTAAGAATATTAGAGCTATGTCAAATGCCAACAAACTCATCTAGGATTTGAACTCAGTTCACTATGTCCATTTCCTACCACAACACAGTATGCTACCCAAAATAAATTCATAAATGGAAAGACAGGAAATGGGATCATTTCCAACTGAAATAATTTCAAGAAACTTGTGTAATGACTTTCATGACATAAAACATAAAACACTGAGTAACTTGACATGTAAACAACAAATTGATCATTCATTCAAAAGTTTCAGAAGTTTTGGTAGCATCATAACCATATGGAACCTTATTCACTAAGCACCAAATTTTATTGGGATCAACATAACAATACACGCATATGGTAATGATATGTGGGTCTAAATGATAAATTTTGTAAAAAAAAAAAAAGGAATTTTAATTGTAATATTTAAAAAAAAAATTATTCTTAGTTTGGGATCTGTCATATTTCAATATCATATCAACCTGTATGGGTTATTTAATTCCAAAGCCACCCTCGTAGAAAAACAGAAGTGATTCTATTTAGCCCATAGCTTGGAGGATAATAGTGTTAATCTGAAAGGGAATGTAATAGCATAACTAGAGTTTGAACACACTTCAAGGTCACAGTCCAGTATGTTAGCCATTATACCATGGGGACTCCCTATTTTATTCTAAAATCTTGTAAAGAATTAATAAAGAACAGAGAACTCTTCCCCCACCCCAAAAAATCTCTCATTGCTACGTAGAAGATGGTTAAGTTGATTGATGGCTTGTTAACCAGCATAGAAATTATTTTATGCTCTGAGGTTTTGGAATCAAATTCATATTTATGTTATAGTAAGATACATCAAATCTCTTCTGATTCATCCATTTAACCCTTCATACACCTAACTACTAAAACACAAAACACAGACCCACAGACATCGACACTGTAGAAGAAAATAACAGCTACTGGATGTTGACCCAACAATGGTCAGTGTCAAACTGAGAAAATCATGACTTCTATGCATAGGCTCCATGTATAATCTATCCAAAATACCCAGAAAATTCTCAATTATAAAAAAAGAAGTCTATTTTTCAACCAATCATATTTTTTCCACAAGTAGCATTTTTTGGAGCCGGTGTTTGAAATCAGGAACACATAAATAGGCCAAACAGAGGTCACCCGCCAGTTGAATTATCGGCCGTCCCGAGAGCATCACCTGATAACACTGTCCGACCAGATCAAAACAACCACTCATCGCCGAATAGACAACCCCCCACCAGCCGGCCAGATATTTAATCCGCTTCAATAAACAAAATCTTCTCATCAGTCTTATTTTTCTTGCAACCTCACACTTGGATATAACATTTACATATTTATAGTAATTGTTTCATAAGAGTTTACTTACTTTTATTTATTTCTTTTTTTTATACATGTTCCTATCAAATATGAGTAATTTTTAAACAGATCTATTTGACCTATAGATGAGACCAGAACAGGTACAACCACTCCATGCGAGAATGGGCCTGAGAATAATAGCAATGAAGAGGCATTCCACATTCCCTAGAGTTTCAGAAATAGAGCCTCACCATCATATGCTGTTTAATATCAGCTATTTAAAAGAGTTACCAAAATACTAAAATAATTTGGATTGCCTCTTTCTCAAAATTTTTGATATCCCCTGTAAACTGAGATAGAGACATAAAAACAGATATTGTGCTTGTTCAAATATCTATGAGCAGTACATTCTTTCAAACCTATCTACAACAGCTCTATACTGACACAGGATGTAGCATGAAAGACTTATGGAGAGCAATGGATAATAGGGACTAGTGGCAGGAGAGAGTCAGGGGAATCCGTGCTAACAGCACGCCATAATTATGATTACATTCTTTCAGGTATTTTTCATAAAGGCTGGTTAAAAATACTATTTACAGATATTTGAACAAGCACAAAACCGAAGATTACATAGGTCATAAAGTATTTTCTCTAGTTTATAGAATTAGGATAATTTTGAAAATAAAAGAATACAGAGGAATTATTCATTTTTTTTTTTTTAGGGTTAAAAGATTCTTTTAGATCCTGTAAACTCCTTCTGGAGAAGAGGGCCACAGCCATATACATCAGTTTCAGTCGTAAATAGGTTTTTTATGAGGTGGAGTTGCTAGCCCCCAAAGATTCTTTGGTTTTGTTTCATTGACTGGAATTTTCTTTAAGTTCCAGAAGAAAGTGATGAGCATACTTTATAAGTGCAAAGAGAATGATGGATGATTTAATTTAATTACAAAAATCAGTTAATATATCAAACCCATGGAAGTGGTAACTGGTTTTATTAATTTGAGGGATTTTTGTCACTGAGGTGTTTAGAGGTTCTCTATATCTATAATTACATTTTTTACAGTATATAATATATAATAACAATAATTATATATATATATATATATATATGAAATAACTTGATTTGTAATAATCTTTGCCCAAATTAATATCTATTTGACTCACAATTGCCAGTATGTGTGCATGTCTACAGATAGAAATACAGAAATGAAATGTTAATTTTCTTCAATATAATCCCCATAGCACTTAACACCCTGAGATGAGTGAGCTTTTCATTCGTCAAAGTTCCTCTGAAAATTCCCTTTTGAAATGACTTGGTATTTTTCTTTATTTTTTTATATCCACAAATTTGACCTTTAAGATCAATTTTCAGTTTAGCAAACAGGAAAAATTCATACAGATCTAGACGTGATGTGAATAGAGAGTACTAGACTTGCACAAATTTGTATTTTGTCAAATGCTGTTATTAAAAAGTACGACCAATGGCTTCATAATTTCTTTCAAATGGACTATATATATATAAGTAAGTTGGCGACCGTAGTCGAGGGTGACCCAAAGGATCCCTTTTCAATAGCTACTACATCAAGGTGTAGGGGAGGGCGCTACTCCTTTCTCTGGATTGCTCCACTTTACCCTTGATTCTTACCTTATAATGCTGAGTGCTTAGCAAGGTAGCATCAAGTACCATTTTTTGAGTCTTTGGTATGACCCGACCTGGGACTGAACCCAGGCCCTCCCGAGCCATTGGCAAACACTCTACCCATTATGCCAATAGCCCCCCCCCCCCCCCCCCCCCCCCCCCCCCCCCCCATTTGAAAGAAATTATGTTGACCCAACAAGAGAAAAGAAAATATTTTAAAATGAATAGGTCTGTAAATAAATCTGAATTTACTATTTTAAGTTTTTATTATTCCATATGTTTGTGCTTTACACATGTTTTATACTTTATGGTCTTTTTCAGGAGATTAATAATGGCTAGGGTTTAATGGCACATCAACCTTTGTAGGTTATTGGATGCCAAATCCAATTTTATACATATAAACAGTTCTATTTCAAACAATTCAGTTTAGCATACAAAAACAATTCCATTACAAACAATTTAGTTTAGCATAAGCACAGTTTAAATGTCAAAACAGTCCTATTTCCAGCAATTCAGTTTAGCATAAGTACACGGTTTAGTTCAATTTGACTCATAGATAGGACCCTATCAGATGCAACCACTCTGGGCCAGGGTGGACCTGGGAGTGATGGCAATGAAGAGGTACTCTTCATTCCTCAAAGCTCCAGCATTCATGGAACCTCACCATCAGATTGTTTAGTGTCATATCCAGGACACTCGTTGGGGGGGGGTCTTAACCCTCAGCAGAAAAGTAGTTGCTGTATTCTATAGCCCCAGCTGACTGGGAAAGTGATGGCTAGGGTCTTTATTTCTAACTTTTATAGAGAAGACTGTTTTGATAGGAGTGTGATTCTTTTTAATTCCAGGGTTTGTGTCTGTTAATGTCCTGTTGAAGTTATTTGTCCAAGAAAACCTTAAGCCACTGCAAATTTGTTATTTGATTTTTGTTCATTTTTTGTTTCTTTTATGTATGTATTTACAAGTATATACTTTGTGTGTGAGTGTACAACGATGTATATGTACACATATATTTATATTATTATTATAGTTGTAGTTTTTTCTTTTCTTTCTCTCTACCCTCGAGGTTGAATGTGTGTGAGAACATATATAAATCTCCAGATATATTTTAAAATAGTATCTGTGTGTATATGTGTATTTTTGAGTGTGTGCGCATGAAGTTCAGTTCTGTTTGCATGTGTGTTTGTGAAGTTTGGCTCTGTTTGATGTAGGTTTAAATTCATCCATGAAATTTTTATTTTTTATTTGGAGTAATGAGTAGTCATCAGTCTGCTATATCAGCATTATTTTAAAGAGTCCATTGCTGCATTTATAAAGGTGTTTTGGTACATGGATTTTTTTTTTTTCTGATAATTTGATGGTGCTTTTATGTAAAGAGACTCTGTTGTTCAGAGCCTGAATCGATTGCAACACTTGAATATGTAGACTACACTTTTTTAATAGCAGCTTAGATTTTTATTTGTGAATGTTATTTTGGGATTTTTGAAGTTATATGATTTTTCTTACAATGATTATATTACCTACTCCACATCTTTTACTTTGGCATATGCTGGAAAACGAAGACATACATTATAATGCTTAAAGTTAAGCAAGGAGTCATTAAGTACCATTTTTTGAGTCTTTGGTATGACTTGACCTGGGATTGAATCCTGGTCTTTCAGATTATATATATATACACATATATATCGCCAATTTACTTATATATGATGAAAAATAAATGAAACAGGCGATATGCTAAAACATAAACAATGGATTCAGTTCAATTTTTGTGTTTTTAGCTTATCTATTGTTCCATTTATTTTTCATCATCTTGTCAGATCTACCAAAAATATCTACATTTTCTCTCTCTCTCTCTATATATATATGTATCAATAATTAAAGTAGATATATATAGCATGAATAAAAGTGTATATATATATATATATATTTGATTGAACATAATAGACATTTAATTTTGAAACCAGTGCTAATGTACTTAAATGTTTTTAAATACTGATGCTATTTATAGAAACAAATTTAAAAAGTAAAGGCTACGCAATATAATAGTACAAATGCTCTTCTTACAAAGTAGTAATGTATATACAAAAGTTACATCACTTTTGTAATACATCCTCCCCTGATGATGGCCCAAAGTCGGGCAGAATACGGCAATTCGAAATGATTAACAAAAAAATATGTAGACAAAAATGTCTGTTATGTTCAATCAAATATGTATTAATAAAGAAATGCTGCCAAAATATATATATATATATGTATATATACATATACATAGTATAAATGTGTAAAGTATATGTGTGTGTATATATATGTAAAGTACATAAGGCAGAAGATTACACATATATATATATATATATATATATTTTTTTTTATCTATACTCTCTCTCTCTCTATATATATATATATGCAGAGTATGAATAAAAGTATATATATATGAAAAGTATGAATATATATATATATATATATATATATATATATACATTCATATATGTATAGTATGAATATATATTATATGTACATTCATATATGTATAGTATGAATATATATATATATTATATATATATTCATATATGAGTAGTATGAATATATATAAATTATATATACATTTATATATGTGTAGTATGAACATATATATATATATGCACACACACACACACTCACAATTGTCCATAGATAAGTATAACACAATTTTTTTATAAAATGTATATTTCTTTTTAGAACTAATATTTTAGGATTTTATTCTTCCTAATGGCAAAATATACTATTATAAATACATTATTAGACATTATATATTTCCAAATTCTACAGTATTAAAACTCTATAATCAAGATTAAAAATGTATTACTATATACAAAGATTTAACCAATTTTTGAACTGCTATATATTCAAATTTTTTGTTACAGATTGCCAGTGTTGTTGAGTTTGCTAATAAATTATAATATGTTTCAATTGTATTATATTCCACTCGAAATAATTCTGGTATCTTTGGTTTAGTGAAAAATTAACTTTTTATTTAAAAAAAATCTTGGCAGGAGGTATACTTATTTAAATGTAATACTCTTTATGAAAATATTCTTTTTATAATCAAGTTCAAAGGTTCTTTCTAAGTTTCTCAGTTATATTTGAGGTTTGTATCACGAAAAATATTTGGAGAGCACTGGAATAATAAAAATGACTTTATGACACATCAACACCTATTGGGTTATAGAGCAGACTGATTTGATTCCTATTGAATTGATGAACACATAGCAAACAGGAAACTTACAAAAACGACAAACATTATATTTTTTTTTGGAATTGTGCAGAAAAAAATAACCTGCAAGCTTCTTTTTTTCTTCTTTTTTTACCCTCACTTTTCTCATCTTTGCTTATATTTGCAGGCTTCCAGAGGACATTTTTATCACCCTGTCTTGCATCATCATTGCTTATTGAGGCATTTAAAGTGAAATTAGATGAAGAACAACCATGAAGTTGAGCCATTAAATGCAAAGATGAAGAATTAGCGTATATTAGTAGGCTATGAACCACTTTAAGAATCGAGGAGTCAAATGAATGGGGGGGGTAGATATAATGTCTGCAGAGAGGCAGAGATTGTGCTTCCATGTGTCTGTGATGCAATGTACAGTACATAAGGAATGGCTGTTAAGGGTTATGGGTTGTTTGGGTTGGGATGCATTGTTCATGTGTTAGCATATATCATATGTTCACTTCTAAAAAAAAAATGTATGGAAGTGTTGGGGAGAAATGGAGAGGCTGGAAAAAAAAGGAAGGGAAGGGGAAAAAGGAAAATACTGGAAAAAAAAATGCAAAGGAAGAGTAAGGTAAATATAAACAAAAAATATAGAAGATGAATAGGGAGGAAGGGAAGAAGGAGGTAAATTATATATATATATATATATATATATATCAATGTAAAGAGACAGAGAGAAAAATTGAATGGAAGGAAATAATCTGAAAAATATATGAACTTCAACAAAGTTAAATTCACACACATATAGAAAAGGAAATAGTTTATATATAAGTGTCTGTGTGTGTGTGCAAATGTATATATATATATATATATATATATATATATATATGTGTGTGTGTGTGTGTGTGTGTGCAAGTGTGCATATATGTGTGTGTATATATATATATATATATATATATATGTATATATAATAAACTGATGTATTTGGATAAATTGAGTTAAGACACACATAGAAAAGAAAGAATGAAGGAAAAACTGATTGAATATATCTGAGAAAGATATAATATTTCTATCATAATACACACATCAAAACACTAATAAAGGTGGAGGAAAGGAAATATTTTATACATATATGTGTGTATGTGTGCTTGAGTGAATGGAGATATATATATATATGTGTGTGTGTGTGTGTGTTGGGGCTAAAGTCTAACACCATTTTTAAAAAATAACAACTTTTGAATACAAAAATATTGAAGACCTTTTTCTTTTAATTATATTCATTTTCACATTTTGAAATTACTTTGAACTAATTTTGGAATATAATATTCTTCAAATGCCTTCTGCAGTGCTCTCCAAAGTTACTTGCTTTTTTTTTAACATGGTGACTTTTTCACCACCCTGTATATAATACTCTTCATTTGCTTTTATATAATAAAACTTGATATGTATAGATAGATTTAAGACACAAATATATACAGAGGATTACGTTACAAGAGTTATATTGATTTTGAATGAATAACTTTTTTAACAGGTCCAACAAGAAAATGTGTCTAGAGCAAATCTTCCAAGCAAATCTTATTTAACAACTGATACCTGTGTTATATAATGACAGTTGACATGGATTTTGGGTTCATTCCTAATGACCCCGTGTGCTTTGACAAGCTGTCACGTTGTGATTAGTAAACAGGGGGTAGGCTGGTCGGATAGGTGTGAAACTGGAAGAGGACCACATGATATGAAAACCACGCGGTCAGTTTTAGAGTCCACTCAGAATCAAGAGTCAAGCCAGGGATACGCAGCTGATCAGAAGCATTAGGGCATTTCTGACAATACGGCTTGCAAGGGGGTGCAAACGTTGGCACCCCCAGGCTCCAGGAAGAAGATAAGGGGCAAGAAGAAGTCTTCTCTCTGAGTATATGTCTCTCCATCTATCTCTCAAACTTACAACAAACTGTGTGCCCTTTCGAGAATAAAATGAGAGGGAGATATTTTTATAAAGAAGTGTGTTTTGTTCATTCATTGAATCTCGTAAATCATGTTTGATACTATACAACACAAGTATATCATTTTTATATTATCCATATTTATTTTATATTTATTTTATTTATTAAGATAGAAAAAAATAGTTCTTTCTTTTATTAGAAAGCCAGGTAAAATTTATTACAGCCTCCATTTTAGAGGCTGCCCTGTCTGCTGGGTCTAGAATACATTGACTGTCCCCTGATCTGGCAGTGGGGTAAAAATCTCCATGAGATGAAAAAAAGGCGTCATAGTTTGGTTTGGTTTCTTTGTTTAATGGTATCTCAACCTTTGAGGGTTATTTAATGCCTAACCTATCCTCATGGAAGCCTACCTGGAAAGTGTGTGCATGTGTGTGTGGTGGTGGGGGGTCATATCTTTCCCATACAGTCCAATATGCAACTAAATGATAATGTGTAGGGTCTGCATTTATGATAAATGTCATTTTTTTAATCATTTAAATTTTTGAAATGAAGGGATAACTATAAAATATGAATCAGATCTCTTCACTTCTTCCTAAACAGAAGCATCAGTATCATTATGGAGAGCTGTTATGAACCCAGTTGGTTCAATGAATGTTGGATAAATAACTAAAACTCTCATTATATATATATATATATATATATATATATATATATAACCGACCCTTTGGTAGAGTGTTCGTCACTGGTCTAGGAGACTAGGGGGTTCAATCCCAGCATTAGTCACACCAAAGACTCAAAAAATGATATTTGTGCCTCCTTGCTTAATATTCAGCATTATAAGGTAAAGATCAAGGGTAAGTGGTGTAATCCTGGAAAAAGGAGTAATGCCCTCCCCTACACCAACATGTTGTAGCTATTGAAAAGGGAGCCTTTGTGTCACTCTCAACAATGGTTGCCATTGTACTTATATACATACACATGAGGATTATTCAAAAAGTTCTAAGCCTCAACAAGGTTTAAGATTTGATGCACATCTCTCACCTTTATAGGGTCTTCACTTGCAAAGAAATTAAGACAGAAATCTGAATTAACAATAGCTCTTATTTCTGGGTGAGTCTCAGAACTTTTTGAACACCTATATATATATATATATATATATATATATATATAAAATTGTAACCTAGCAAACACATCACATCATAGTGAGATTCTGATCACAGCAATACACTTAAAATGCTCTACTTTAGAGAATAAAGCAATCTCCAATCCAATTTGCAACTGCATGATATTTTTCTAGTTTCTGTATTCATGTTGAATTTCATTATTCAATTATCCTGATTCTTTGTTCAATGGAGATAATAATAAAATTGTAATTAGAATCCTTCATTTCTTCCAGAACAGAAGCATCAACATCATCATGGACCACTTTTACAATAGAAACCCAATGAATTCACATCTTGTCTCATATATATATATCATGAATACCACCTGGTTTCACTAGAGAGTAATGAGAAATTCCGTTATGGTACCATGGAGTTTCACCTGAGTAAACAGAAGAAAAAAAAAACTGCATGGGAAGAAGAAAGGAAGAAAAAACATTGTATAAATAGAAATAGGAAAAAGAAAGAAAAAAGCATGGGAAGAAAAAGCATAGGAAGAAGAAAGAAGGAAAAAAAGCATGGGAAAAAGAAAGAAAAGAAAAAGCACAGGAAGAAGAAAGAAAGAAAAAAGCATGTGAAGAAGAAAGAGAAGAAACGTCCTGAGAAGAAGAAAGAAAAGAAAAAACATGGTAAAGAAAAAGAAAATGCATGAGGAAAAAGAAAAAAAAAGAAAATGCACAAGAAAAAGAAAAGAGAAAAAGAAAAAGAAAAAGCATACAAAAAAGAAAGAAAGAGAAAGCATGGGAAGAAGAAAAAGAAAAAAGTATGGGAAAAGGAAAAAAAGAAGAAAAAGCATGAGAAAAAAAGAAAATGCATGAGACAAAGAGAAAAAGAAAAAAGAAAAAGCATGCAAAAAAGAAAGAAAAAGCATGGGAAGAAGAAAGAAAACTGAATAAGTATATCAAGATAATTAAAAATGTATTTTTTAACTTTTATATTTTTTACTTTTATAATTTTTGCAATTTTATGAATACATACATACATATATATATATATATACAACTGCTGGAGAAGCAAGGATGAACTCATAAGCGATGTTCTTTTATGAACCCTGATACATGGACATGCCAGTGTTGACCAACCAACCAACAAAGACTTACATCAACTCCATGCAGACACTGGATACAATCTAGAGG